>MDKJ01161960.1:0-88467 GCA_005239525.1 Nicotiana knightiana
GGGCTCATTGTATCATTGTATAAAGTAGATATAACATATTATTTTCTCCCGTGCTTTCTCACAATAACCACTTGTTATAAGCAGATGATACCTAAATACTTTATACAGTTGAAGGAAAGGCAAATGTATCCTTTTTTCTTAAATTGAGTAAGGGCAAATATGTCTTAAAGTTGTATTGATGGCTTTTGAAGCTATATCTAATTTATGCATAAATATGAGCAGAAGTATCTTGTTTATTTCAATTTTGATTATTTATTTATCATAAGGAAAACAATTTTATTTATATGAGAAATTAACATATACAATCCATCGGACGCGGATCCAGGAATTAGAGTCTATGGGTTCAAAGATCAACAGAAGTTGACAGTAACCAGAACGAACAACAACCGAATCAAATAATAGTATCAACTTTTAAGTGTCTGTACAAAAGTATAGAAATGAAAAATCAGTCAAACACGCGTAAACTCCATGCATATCACATTGGGAAAGCATTTGAGACGAAAGGAGTAACTCCAACTTAAAAAATCACCTAGTTCTTTCCACTTGCCTACCAGCTCAATCTAATAATCTGTCATACATTTTGTTCCTAAACTACAAACCCGTCACGGTCAAGAAATTGGGACAGGAAAGGTAGAACCGTATAACACTCCAACCTAGAAGGCACCTAGTTCTTTACTTCTAGAAGGAATATAACTCTAACAAAGAATGAACACAACGACCAACTTATCAGAACAGATGAGCATATTACTATTTTAATAATTGCTTCTTAATTTGAACAAAACGACCCGCAAGATGAATTGTGGCTCCTAAATACTCCGCCTTTCCAGTTTATGCGATGTTGTTTAATTGGGCACGGAGTTTAAGAAAGAAAGAAAAACTTCTGAAACATAGAGAGGTATCATTCTTTTTGGGATTTACTAAAAAGGAAAGTGCATCACATAAATTGGGAAAGACTAAAGTTGCTATCCTTGTCCTAAGCTTCATGGCTTTTACTTGTCTAGCACCAAGCTGCTGGCACATCATAACATACAATACGTTTTAAACCAGATGTCACTTATCTAAAGTTGAATATTCACAAAATAGTTTCAACTTGAATTTGGAAACAGCATCTGATTGTTGCAGCCTTTATAGCAAGGGCCAGAGGTGATGATATGTTATTACAGTCTTTCAGTTTAGAGCCAACAGCACTCTACTGATCATATGTCACAATGAAGCTTAGCAATTCTTTACTGATAGATACTCTCTGTTCCATTTTAAATGGAACTCTTTCCTTTTTAATTTATTTCATAGACACATTTCTATATTTGGAGCTCTTATATTTATACTTCCCATCTTACCCTTAATGTCATGTTCTTATTGCCATAGAAATATCATGGCCTGTTTAAAACTGTATGTTTTAAAGTACTTTTGGTATGTATCTTGTACACTTTCTTTCTTAAACTCTGCGCTCAATCAAGATACCGCCATTTTAATAAAATGAAACAAAGGGAGTATTACCCAGATGTAGAGGCAAGTAAACCACTTGATATAATATGAGTAGATTATGAGAGGTAATAAAAGTTTAACAACATTCTATGATGGAACTTACTACATCTTGTCTGACTTCATCAATACCCTCTGCAGTTGATACACCAAATTTCTCAGAATAGTACCTTTCCTTATATCCAGGCTCCCCTAACTTCACCTGAAAGGTAATGGACTTTAAATAACATTCATGACGTGACTTACATTTATTTTAAATATGCAGGCAGCCACGCAAACAAATTTCCTTTTCCGCATATTCCAGGCAGCCGTGCCAACAAACTGTCTTTCTGACAGTAACACGTCACAGTATTTAGAAATCTTGTTTTACCTTCAAAATCAAGAAACATACAACTCCTACAATGGGTTGAAACACTAAAAGCAACAAAAGTAGGAGGGCCTCCAATCATAGAGTGGTAATTTAAAGCAAGAGCTCTGAATTCCATACGGTTACTATATCTAGCACACTTTTTGCTTTCCTCGTTTATTTCTCCTCTATTTCAGTACATTCTGTTGCTTCAGAAGTTTGTTATCAAAGTTAGGATTTTCATCATATTCTTCCTTTTTTCTCAAGTATAAAACCCACTATTCAACATTTTCTTTTAATTTTGGTTAGGTAAAGTAAACACACTATTCAACAATATTAATGTCGTAGAAGTGCAGTTGTTACCAATAGGTTTCTCCTAGGTTTACCAGTAGTACTAGGAATATTCTTGTTGTTGGTTGAAAGTTACTTCCTTTTAGTTTGTTATGATATCTGGTACTTAGCAACCACGTCCATTGTTTTTGAAAACTGCTACTGGAAATTGTTGCTCCCTGATTATTATTATTTGATGCTACTCTTTCTCTCGCTCCCTGATTGTTACTTCCTTTTAGTTTGTTATGATATCTGGTACTTAGCAACCACGTCCATTGTTTTTGAAAACTGCTACTGGAAATTGTTGCTCCCTGATTATTATTATTTGATGCTACTCTTTCTCTCGCTCCCTGATTGTTACTATCTGATGCTACTTTTTCTCCTCTTTTTCCTTATCGTCTTTTGTCTCCCTCATCTGTCTTTCTCCCCCCTCTTTCTTCTTCTTCTTCTTCTTCCCTTTTGTTCCTTTCCACCTTCTCTTGAGTCGGGGTCTATCGGAAACAGCCTCTCTACCTTCCCAGGTATGGGTAAGGTCTGCGTACACGTTACCTTCCCCAGAACCCACTTGTGGGATTATACTGGGTATGTTGTTGTTGTTGTAAAAGTGTAGTTGTTAAAATCATAAAAGGAAGTTGTCTCAAAAGACCTAATATATATTTATTGGCCGTATCCTAGCACTCGTATCCGCACTCGGATCCATAACCCCCGAATCCTAAATTTTATGTGATGAAGAATCCGATCTCCGGATCCACACCCGTATCGAATACCCGCACCCGAGTCCGAGCAACATAGGTCAAAAGTAAAGGCAAGAAATTATGGGAACCACAAAACACAAAGTAAAAAAGCACCGAAGACCATAGCTCTCCAATTCCATAATCTAAACGAATAAACTTGTAGACCTTCAACATAAAGATTTTTTGGAGAGAAGTTCAAATCTAATAAAAACGAATAATATAAGGGATAAAAAGGTAGTCATCTCCCAAGCCATACTATGAATAAAGATATTATCAACTACTTAATGAATTTTTGGCATTGACTAAGGTACTGAAATCACACTTGATCTACTCCTTCTATGTTTGAATGTTCCCTAAATATTGGTAGGTTTCAAAAATCTGATCTATAGTACTTCAACATAGCTATAAGCCTATGTAATCTTCACTTCTGGAAAAATGTTGAGTTGATGTTCAACCCATGATTAGACAGTTTCAAGCTCATTCTCTGGACTCGGTTATTCATTTTGGGACAAAGTACTGATATTCAAAATCAAGCAGAATCAGAACTTCGGCTTGATCAGTTGAATACACTCTCTTGTATCAGGAAGTGTAACATTTAAGAGAGATGAAGCACCTTGTCCTCCGTCGGAGGCTGTGGCTGAGCATTAACCTCATTTCTTGCTCTTTCATTATTTTCTATCGACTGCAGTAAGGAAAAAAAATCAGAAGAGAATAAAATAATATAATAACAATAGTGAAACAACAAGAACGCCAACAAAAACAATGGTCATGATAACAATAATAATGAAGATGATGAGCAAATAAGCCGTAGATCATGTTCAATATTAAGCATGCTTGCTACCAAAGGCTTTAACTTTTGGAGCCAAAAAAGCAAAACAGACTACTGCTTCACAGAAACTTGGTAGAGTAACTAGTTCAATTGTAACTACAATCCAGGATTTAGCATAAAAGAAGGTGCAGTGACTTGTAACAAATTGGCAAAGCAATTCAGGCGGTGCCAAAAAGTTTGGTGAAATTGATGGAAAACTTAAGCATGAATTTCTGAACAGGCAGCAAGAAAGAAAGGCTTATGAGTAATTACCACATTGCTAAAACATCATTTCAACTGCAAGTACAGACCAAACATTGGTTACACTGCGAGTTTCAGAAAGAAAAAAAGAACCTAGACTAGTCAGATACATAAGAAACCACCCTTACTTCTAATAAAGAGGCGCATAACTAAAAAGGAAAACGAATATTGGATATCCCTGACAAATAAATATCTTACAGCTCTATAAGCATGGTTAGATAACCAGAAACAGGTTAAAAAATTCTAATTTCTTCATAGGATCTTCTCCGTATCATTGTCTGTGCTATGATTTTTAGGCAGGAATTAAAGACACCACCTGCTTTATCCTAGCTCTCTTTTGAAATATTTGGTCTTCATACACTGCTGCCGCCTGAATAAAATGTTCTACTCTATCCAAAAACACCTGCAAATGAATGGTCATATTATTCACCCAAAACATAAGCTTCTCAACTTCCAAAATCAGCTTAAGAACTTGCACACCAAAGTATTTCAATAATCAGGTCCCGGTATGCAACCGCCAATGCAGAGAAACTAACAGTATCTCTAGCTAATGCAAAAAAAGAACAACACTGCAAAGCTAGTCGTGTCTTGTATGACTACATAATAAACCTTTATATATATAAGCCTTTAATATTCAGGCTACTTACGTCTAAAAAATTGAAGCAAAGTCCTTGAATCAAAGTGGTAATATTTAGAAGTATATGAAACATAAGGACTATCAGATATGTTACCCGAGCTGTCCTGTAATATAAAGTTTGTTTTACATACAGTTGTGTGTAAAATGAAGTTTGAGGAAAGTAAGTGGTAATGCGCAAGTCAGGTAGAGGAATGCTTAGAAGGTTTAGGAGTGTCTTTTCTTATTAGGCCTCCTTTTAATTATGGGTGACTTCACAGCTTTTGTGTAGTCTTTTACTTATACATGATAAGTTACCTTTTCAAAAAAAAATGGCCAGCTAGAAGGTCCCTGATTTTGACTACTAAAACACATTATCTTCCACAGATGCAAGTTTTAAAGTTCAATTTCAAAGACTCATTAGCACACTTAGCTCAAGCTTCCAGTACCATAATGAACTCTGTGAGAAAATATGATCAAATAGAAAAGCATATTGTCTTCCAGTTAACCACCTCAGTAAGAATGAGATGGAGAGCAATCTATCCCCCAAAAAAAAGGAGATGGAGAGCAGGAAAGACAAATGTCTAACATTTGAACATAACCACCTGCTCTTGCATATAAAAAGGCCTAACAGTCTCTAGAAGTCTTAATAGCCCCTAAAGTAACCTAAGTTTCTTGTTCCCTGGGCATTACATTAGCCAGTAAACCTTGGACATTTGACACTGCAGAGATACAACATATTACCAATTTACGCTTTGCAAAGGAGTGCGGATAATACTCATGACCATCAGAGAATAAAATTAACCAAATTACCCAAAATAAACGAACTAGCAGTCAGTACTTGCATTAGAAATGTAGATATAACAAGATAAAAGTTTCAACTGATGGAACAATGAAAACATCTATATTATTCAAGCATGCGGCAGTATATCACATATAGCTTGAATCCTCGTGAGAAATTTGAAGTGGTGCATTGTTGAAAAGCAAATTACCTCACCCGCATCTGTAAGATAACCACCCATTGTTGTAAACTCTCTTCTATAGATGAACATCAGCAGATTGATGGCACCCTACAAAAGTATACAGGATTAAATCATTAACTGAATTAGTAGAATGATCAGCAGCTGCATAACAGTTGGAGAGAAGGAACGAATAGCAGTTGCAATGCCATTGGACTGAAAAAGAATTATGGTATGCCCAAGATTCTTTAACCATCAGAGTAGAATATCCATAGAAAAGCTCATTATTACCAGAGATATAACAATCAAGACAAAAATGCCTACATCAGGATAACTGCATACCTCTCGAATCTCCAGTGTTGGCATATGGGGAAGAAAATCGTTTCCAACAAAAAAACACAAAAAAACAAAATCATCCACCACCCTTTCAAAGTCTATCCGAAATGGAGGGTTGTAAATCTCCAAATCAAACTGCAGATACTCTCGCAACACCCAGATGTTGAGAAACTGCGAATGGGAAAAAGAGGCAACAACAAGATGAACCAAAATATTAGATGATAAACAAAACTTGAAATTGGAACTCAAAAGAAAAGGAAGCAAATTTGAACTTGATATTTCTTCTTGTGAATAGGTGTTCCATTCACACCCTTTCCATCTTTGCCTTGGTTTCCGTTTGTACCGCGACAATCAGCTGCAAGATGTCCAACCTGACCACAGGCAAAACACTTCTCCTGCTGACCTGGTGGTGTAATCACCTGTAGAGAAGATCAGACTTTCAGTTTTCGAGAACGCATTAATTTGATGACACAGCCACTGGATAGTAGTAGTTACGGACCTCCCTCAATACTGAAAAATGGACTTCATGAGTAGCCAGAGACAGCATAATCAGATCTGCATCCTAAAGAAAGCAAATTGGATAATCATGAAGAAATTAAGACTTAAGATAATCAAGATAAACGCAACAGAAGTCCAGGACACTGTTGAAAGGAAAATAGCAAGGTTGAACAACCCATATTCTGTCAAAAACATATCACTTTCTTTCTTTCTTTTTCTTTTTCTTTCTTTTTTTTGGATAGGTAAAGGACATATAAATCAACAAAAAAAGGATTAACAGAATTTAAGATGTTATTAAACAATAGTGTAACTGTTTCACTCACTAGGCCATAAAGACAATGACGGGTATTTGGGTCAAAGCCAGGAAGGTTACGTTGCAAGCGGATGTAGGACATAATTTTGTGCTCACCCTCACCAGGAACATTAGCATCAGAAAGGATAACCTTCAAATAATCACCCAATGCAGCCGAATAAATAAGTTAGGAGAGAAAGAGTATCCTGAAAATCAGAATTGCATTAAAAAATAACCAGAAAGGATTACTCCACAGAAAGAATCCTTAAATCTTAAAAGATTGTACTAAAGTAAGATGACTTTAGTAGATTATACTGGAACAACCTTGGTAAACCGCCAGCCTGCATTTTTATTCAACCTCGATTGTATATAATACTGAAGAGCTACTGCTAGTACTGCCATAAATGGAGTACCAGGAGTAATAACATTTGAATCAGATGTCTCAGGCTTTCCTGTAGGCAACAAACTAGCAGCCTCCATCTCAAACTCTTCCCTCAACCTTTTTTCTTCAGCTTCCTGTCACAAAAAAATGAATGAGATGCATAATTCTACGTGTTAAACCACATAGACAAAGGAAAAATTATACAGCTTCAGCGGCATCTTTAGCGGCTCTAAAACGCCTGGTTCGCTGCTGGTTCATCTTAGCTCTAGGAGCCACTCCATCTAAGAAATAGATAGTGAAGTTAAGACTTTAAACATTGAAGTAAAAAGATATGCAACATCAGTAGCCAAAACTTACCGATAGCCATATAGAGGAGTTTTCTTGGACGGACTAATGAGAAAAGATGGTCAATGTAGTCAAAAATTGATTTGAATACGTCATCGTAAGTTGCTGGTGCAGGCTGCAAGGTAGAGAAGAAAACTCTGATATAAAGGTAGTACCTAACTATAGGAAAAACACTAGAGAAACAGGGAGATATACCAAGTAATTGCAACAAATTATCAGAATCCTAGTTGGGACCAGAACGTCTATTGAGGTAGGCTAAGCAAATTCCATATTTCTAGGTATTAATGACCAATCTATAAAGTACATTGATTGGATATCTTGCATTCTTTTGCTATAGCGGATCTAAGTTTGCCCATTTCAAGCATCAAATGACAAGATTCATCATCATATAGACACATCCTTCATTAGACTCATCAAATACTACTTTTTTAGGTAAATGCCACATAAATAATTCAATGCAGAAACTCTGCCAATCTATGAATGGTCATTGGTTTGCGGCTATCACGTACAAATGACCAAGTAAATGTCTTAAATTCCTCCATCCTATCTCTGTCTTTATGCAATTCAGGATAAGTTTCACTACAACTTTGCTGTTGATTCTCATTTGAGATCCTGTATCGTCTTTATTGCAATTGCAGCAAATTTTTGTCCCAGTCCCACTGTATGATTTCACAATAATAAATAACTTTAAGCTGCTCAATCTGTCCTGCAAACATTATTGGTTCTTATCAGGTACAAGCAGTGTTCAGCATATCCTTGAATCCAGGTTACCTGAAGCAGCTTACTCCCTCCGTTCCAATTTATGTGAACTTGTTTAACTGGGGACGAAGTTTAAGAAAAAATGAAGACTTTTTGAATTTGTGGTCCTAAACAAGTCAAAAAGGGGTCCAGAGTATTTGTGTGGTTATAAAAGCTTATCATTAAGGGTAGAATTGGAAGTTCAAGCTAAATTGTTTCCAAATTCAGAAAGGGTTATTCTTTTTGGAACGAACCAAAAAGGAAATAGGTTCACATAAACTGGAATGGAATGGAGGGAGTATTAACCTTGAAATAGGTTCATATACAGCAGTATATACTTGGGATACTGCTGTATATACTCAGGATACTGCTGTATATACTTAGGATACTGCTGTATTGTTTGTAAATGCAAAAACATATTTACAAATATCAATGGTTTATAGTCGCCTCTTAAGCATTGCACTCATTGACAAGGAAAAGTATGCCTTAGAGCGTTGATGATGACATTGAAGCGCCCGCTAGGCGAGGCAAGGCGCTCAACATGTTTTGCGCCTTGCTTTAGGGCTTACGCGCGCTTTTGACAACAGTGAGTGTTTGCCTCTTGCACATATGATGTGAGCAATTCTAACGCTCATTCCCTGCCTTGCCTATTCAGCAGTACCGATACAGTGGCTCACTTTTCACTCAATCTGTTTCTCCCTCTGGGTTTCTCTATACTTCCATCCATAAGTTATCTTCGATTTCTCCATAATGATTTTCTCTTTATCCCCATATTCACTCGTCTCTGATCTTACCTTCTTTCTCTCTCATTATTGAACTTCTTGTGAGTTGTGACCTCCTTCGATATTTATTTTTGGCAAATGGAATTACTCTGAAGTTGGTAAATAGTAGTCAGAGCAAAGCCTGAGTGCAAGAAGACTCATGTTATTGCCTCTAGCAATTTTTTTTGGTATAATCGTGCTTTAAAGAGTATTGGGTTTTGTTGCCGATTTGAACAAAAGTATCACTTTCAAGTTAACATATTTCCAGTTACTCATATTATTTTCCATTATGGAATCGCCAAACTACATACAATGAATATCCAGATCAGCCAGGTACCTGTTACTTCCTACCAGCACAAGTATCTGGTGATTCTACTCTACAGATACTTCGTAAATGCTAAAAATCACCTAGCGTTTCTTCGTTTCTGCTAGCATTTCAACCTTGGTTCCCCATATTCTGCTTCATTGATTTTATTTATCAAATAAAGTTTTTCTTTCTCTCTCTCTCAAATTGAACTAACCATGCAAAGCTTGAGCCTTCCATTCATTCCATACATTGAAACTTAACCTCTAATAGCTATGGGCTTCTCTTGGTTAAGTTCCGTTTGACCACTTTCATCCACCTACCACCAGTTTTCAACTATAGCTGCTAACTCGAATCAATAGAAAGACAAATATACCACCCAACATGATTTATCAGCCAGTAAAATCCCAATAAATGTTAATTAATACACAGTAGATTCTGGAAGTGCCAAGCACATAATTCATACTCTTTAAAGCTCATATAAAGAATTTCAAGAAGGATAATTTCCAACTTAAAGAATAAAAGAGTGCTGAATTATGACAGCCTACAATTATAAGGAAAACTCTCAAAGTATGGTCCTTTGAATTTGAGCAGTGTTTGCCGATAATCTTCCAATAACAATGAAAGCCCTATAAAAGGAAAGAGGAAACAAGAAGGCCGTTTTGCTATTTATCCTATCCTAAACCATACATATTTAGGCTGGAGATAAAAACTAAATCTGGACTGCCAATTTACTGGTCCAAAGTTTAATCTATTAAAGGGTCTTAATTAATTATGGGAAGTACATTACAAGAAGAGTGTGCTTGCAACGACAGGTTTAGTAGATTGTACATGGATCTACATAAACATACAAACAGGACATGACTAGGGTAGTTGTCCAAATAATAAATTATTTTGTGATGCACTTGGGATTCACATTTTTTTATAATAGATGTGGCATTAGTTTGGAGGTACATGCATCAAGCAAACTTTTTAAAGTAAGAAGCAATGGATTGAATTGCACAAGAAATATTGTTTCCTGCCATATAAACAGTGGTTCCTTCGCTTTCCTACTACACCAACTCAGAGGAAGTCAATCTCCTCCTATGCATGATTCACAGCCACTCATCATCTTCAGTTAGTTAGCAGCTATGACTAAGTTATATAAATTACCTATTCTGAACTGCATATCATGATACATGCATGTTTCCCCTAAAATCATGTCAAGTGTACAGTCACAGAAAATAAAGCATCCCTTTAACATAGAAAGCCGTATAAGTGCAAATGAACTATTTCCCAAGCAACTAGTAAAAACAAATTCTCTCATGCTTTGTGCAAGAGCTTATACGAATTAAGTATATCAAATACCACGAAATTTGATTGGAAATCCTTTCAAAAGAAAACAGTCATTCACCTTTCCCTCGGGATGAAAACAAGGGTGAATGATACCATTCATGTCCAAGTACATGTTATCAAATTCCATGCCATTGGGGTTTGGCTTCGAAACATCCACTGGAACAAACAGCCCATGACTGTCCTCTTTAGGCTCTTCCTCTACCACATCCACAATCGATAGCGGGTATCGATCAGCCAACCACCTATAAAATGCTGGTACTCCCATTTTTTGCCGATTATCCCAGCTCCAGTCAATAAAACCTTGCACCTGATTTAGAATTTAGAATATTAAACAGCAACACCAAAATTTGATGAAGAAGACAGTATTTTTTTTCTTTTTAACTTTGAATTTTTCATATCTATATGTAGGTATGCTGAACCCACGATTTGCTCCGAATAACAGGTTACAGAAATCAAATAACTTTTGCCTTACTTTCTAGATTGAACAGATACATGGAATTAATCAAAAAATTAGATGTTTTTGTCAAAGCTTCAGTATAAACACACACACACACACATAGAGAGAGAGACCTATATGCGTATATACATACCTAACTCTTCTTCTGGAAAAAAATGATAGCAAAATATAAAATCAATAACATCCATGTTTTCCGGCGTGTAGGAAGAGAAAAATCAATATCGGATTTAAGAATGTAAAGAAACAGAAAAACCCAAATGAATCTAATCAACAAAAATAAACGCACCTGAAGGGGTTTTAGAACTTCAAAAACTCAGAAAATTCTTCTGAATTGGCAATTCACCTCAAAAGTGGATCAATTCTGAGAAAATTAGGGTAATAAATATGAGAATTGAGAAGAGACAGAGAGGGGGAGAGGTTTAGGGAAAAAATGAGATCAATTTCTAAGGACTCAAACAAATCTCCTTAGCAGCGTTGAATCATATGGATTTCCTCTCCTCTTCTCAGTACGTCAAACTCTCTTCTCTACTTTTATTTTGCTTTCCTTTCTTTTCATGTTTTAGTTATTACTGTGATTCGCCTTTTTCTAGGAAATGTGTAGGTACAACATTCAATTGTTGTGGAATTAACAGTTGAATTGACTACTGTACCCTTTTGATTTGGGTTAATTAGAATGCTTTTGGACATTAAAAAAAAAAAAAAAGGAAAAGGGTCAAATATATGCAGGGGTGACAAAATGGTTAAAAGAAAACTAAAAAATAGGTTGAATAGTTAATTTTTTATAAACGGGTCAAATATGAATAAGAACCATATTGTCCATTTAGAAAATGGATAACCAATGGGTCTAACTTTTATATTTGTAAACCCTCAAATTGGGGGTTTCTCGAGTTAGGGAGACTAAGAATTCTCCCAAAAGTGATCATATGCAAAAAGTTATGGACAATATGGTCGTCGGTTAACCTATTTTTTATCCGTATTAAATATGTATTGAGGTCAGATAATTTATCCATTTTTCATTACCCGCTTTCAATCCAAACCATATCCGACCCGACCCGCCCGTTTGCCACTCCTAAATATATACCTCTACTTTCAGATGTTGTCTACATTTAACCTCCGCTACACTATCCGGCCAAATTTACCCCTACCGTATGCTATCCGACCAAATTTACCCCTACCATCAGCAAACTTTTAAAAATTACTCCTTGATCTGTTAGGTAATTCAAAATCTCCCAATTTCCTTTTATTTAAATCACCTTTTGTTCTCCTCGCTCCACTATTTTCTGAAATTACTATTGATGTAAATGCTAAAGGCACTAGACTATACAAATTATTCATGGATATTTTTAATTATCATTGCACCCACTTCTTTTCTTGTGATAATGGGTTTGGAATAGGTTTAAAATTTTATTCATTTTTCAACCATATAAACCGTAGAATTCATGAGAGTCTAATTATTGTGTATTATATGCAACTATTTATCATGTACGTACATGTATATTCGAATATATTTTGTTACTATCTGGTTAGTATATTGTTTGATTGATTAACTTAAGTGTGTACAATGCATAGGCATTAGCTTAAAAGAAAGTTGAATTCAACAATGTAAAGTCTCCATGGGACTTCAGCTTCTATCACTAATACTTGCATAAGTCTCTATACCTTTTGTGCAAATAATTAATTCAAGTTGGGGTATTGTAAATAACTTTGAAATTTAGACAAGGTACCTAATTTAGATTCTTCAATTTACTATACTTTGTTTACTAACTTTTGTATTGTTTTAATATTTCTTTCTCTTATTTTTTTCAATTAAGAAAGAAGGTAAATCCTAACTATTTCGAAAATAGTGGATCAAGAAGAAGAATAAGTGACTTAATTAAAGCTATTTAGGAGATTTTAGGTCATCTGACGGATTGAGGGTAATTTTTAAAAATTTATTGATGGTAAGGATAAATTTGGCCAGATAGTATAATGGGAAGGATAAATTTGGTCGAACAGTAAGTATATTAGATGTAGATAATATTCGAAAGTAGAGGAGTAAATTTGTACTTTTTTCCTACAAATGATGTGAATTTGAAAGAAATTTTTTTTAAAATTTTTGAAGTTAAGTCGTAAAAAATATTTTAAAATTAAAATATATGGTATGTATTTTATTTAAAAAATATTTCAATATTTTAAAATAAAAATATTGTTTACTTGAAAAAAGAAGTAAAAATTATTTTTCAACATTTGAAACTCATCTTTAAAAAAAATTTAAAACTCTTCTTTAAAAATTCAATAAAATGTATAACCAAACAATATTTTGAAGATGAATTTAAAAAAGGAAAAAGAAAATCAAATGTATAAACAAACGAGTTTTGGTTCCCATGTAAGTTATATAACATTATAATGAAGTACCACCAAAGGATGTGGTGCAGTGGATGGGACTGCTTTTCCCTTAATCAGAGGTCTCGGGTTCGAGCCCTGGGTATGGAAAAATCTTTGGTAGGGAGCGCTTCTCCCCCCCCCCCAAAATGGGGCCCTACACGGCGCGAATCCAGATATAGTCGGACTCCTACTGGACACCGTGTGAGAAATTAAAAAAAAATATTATAATGAAGTGATTATATACACATTATAGAGATTAAAATAACATAGCACTTTTTTTAATAGCTTAATATTTAAATTATTAATACACATATGCTTGACTCATATTTTATTCCGTATAAAATAAAAAATAACTTCTAGCATAATTTAGTGCAACCTTTATTTAATAAAGCAAACTAGACATTGCATTAAATATGTGCCGCTTGTTTTGTGACGTGGTCAATCAAACATTATATTATGCTATACAGAAATTTATGTCGGTTTCATTTACTTAAATATCTTCGATCAACCAAAATATCCCGCTACCATAAGCATACATTGGCATGGTTAAAATTTGAAATTCTTCATTGTTTCGCCAAAAGTATATGTATCAAAAAATTGAAACATAAAGTAGCGTTACAACGTTCGAAGTTAAGAGAGTTCAATATAGTAATAGTGTCAAAATCATCGATAACATCAACGTGAAATATCAAAAAAAAAAAAAAAAAACTTTTTGAGTTGTTAATTATTAAATGGTAACATGTGTAGACAATAAATTGCGTCGAAAAAATATAATCTAGACCGAAAAATATCGCAACAATCATAGTATTTTATTTCAAGTATTTGAGTGTACAATATCTATGAATCATCTGATTCTTCTTTTCAACAGTAAATAAAAGAGCCTCCGAGCTTAATCTTGAATTTTATTTTATTTTAATCCAAGTGCTTGAAGCTTGATCTTAATCTTGACGTACTTTTAATCCAAGGGCTTGCAGCTTGTTCTTGAATCTTCGTCTTGATCTTTTAATCCTTAGAACACTTGAATACTTGTAGCTTTTAGTGAAATCCGAAGCGTTTGATCCACGAGCTCCCTCTTGCTTCTTGTTATAACTTCTGGTGTCTTTTCTGGGTTATGAAGGCCCCTATTTATTGTTGTGGAAGGGAGGAGTTGTGATAAGAACAAATTCTTTCCGACCAATCAAATTAAAGTGTGACATGACCGCATTTGATTGGCTAGAACATGTCACTTGCACACGTGACGCGATTTCATTAGCCTTTTAATGTGACTTGGCACGCCTTGTCATTTTGACACGTGGCATGATCCTATTGGCTCTTCCATTTGACGTGGCATCCCACGTCATTCGACACGTGGCATTGGGCCTCTAGGAAGATGTCATCTTGGGCCTAATGAAGTGGGTTCATCGCTTTAACCCAACTTAAATGGGCTAGCCCAATGAATTAAGACTTATTTATTTAATCCATATATATTGGATTTATATAATTAATCCAATCATATTAGCTCATAATATTTATTTGGACCAATATATCTTAAATTTAATATATAATCCAAATTATTTTATGCATTTAATTTTAATAAAATTTATATGCCTACAAATGCCCCCTACTCCAAGGCTTGTTGAAGTTTAAACTTGTCAAACCTTAAGAGACAAGTCTTGAAGTACCCGCACATAGATACGTTTTTTTTTCATACACTTTGCAAACAAATTGAATTCGAACAATTTGAAAATCAATTCCGTGAAACATAGCAATTCCAGTTTAATTAGGCATTTAGGTGCCAGAATCAATGAAGAACTTTGTTGGACTAGAGTATAACTCAAGATAGGACTTTATGCTTCACTTACGCTTATAAAAGGAGATTGTGTTGTTTATTTCATATCAAACCCAACTTGAGGTTCTATTCCTTGCCGGTAATAACAAAGAGCACTAGTCTCTTCAAGGTAGTCATGATTGTGCTGCATTATTCGTTTGCTTACATGGTATAGATCTACCTACATCTTCCACTCACATTGTTCATTGTTTTAACACGAGATATGTGAATCGTTACATCGAAAAATCTGCATAGAAGAAGATGGCGCTGGTTGGATCTAGCGCAACTTTGGATGGACGCTACAGGTTCTTTTCTTAGAATTGCATGTGTTTCTCATAAAGTTTAGTGCTCCAGGGCGTGTCTTTCCTTTGTTGTCCTTCGTAATTCGGAGAAGTACATGACACTAGCTTGACCACGACATATAAGCTTGAAATCACCATAAAGCAAATTTGTTAACGGCGATAAAGATGAAAGAAGAACGCCGGAGATACCGAGGACGAACTTAATTTCAATGGAGTTGTTCCGCATGTAATGCGTGCACTTCTGTTTAACATCCAAATTGGAGAGAGATCTAACCTTCGCGGAGCTGGCACCCGATATTGATCAAGATGACGAGTTGAGGTATACGGTACATTGTGCACCCTCTAGTTTGCAAGTCGTTTAAATTGGCAATTTTGAAGGAGAATCAGAAGCAATCCACGAACCGCATACTGATTTCTGCATTGATGGAGACTTATCTTCAACATCCAAATTAGAGGACTCAAAACTTTAAGCCATCCATATTCATTATGACGAGTTGAAGCATACGTCATAATTTTCACCATGCCGACTAGAAGCGTTATGTTGTCAGCACCGTTCTTCCTATTCTTTTTTTGCAGATTCATGAAGGATAACAAAATGTCTTGATATCATACCTAGAAGGTGCATAAGGCGTCAAAATCACATATACATCTTGAATTATCGAGCAACAATGGAAGCCTTAAAAGTCCGTCCATTGCTTATTGGTGAAGAACTACATTGAGGATCCCGTCCCTCACTTTGGCGAAATTTGTTGCCTCACTCTCCTTGGCTATTACGAGTAACACTTGGCGTATATACCTTCCTCGAGACTGTATAATTTATTATACTCCAGATTAAGCAAAGCATGCAGCTAACATTCTTCTTTCCTTATTGTCTTTGCTATAGAACTTTCCTAGCAGCTTGGAGCACTCAGGAGAAAATTCCTAACTTTGTTCCAGGAGTATCTGAATCCTAAACGTTTTGTTGGCGCTGGAAAGAAAACTCGCAGAGATTCAATTTATCCGAAAATCACTATCAGATAGCTCATAAATTTGTCCAGGTAATATTCTCAATGCAGACTTGAGATCCTGATATATTGCATTGGCAGATTTGCACGCGCCCACCAAATTGCTCGTGGTCAAGATCTTTAAAAGTTCAAAGTGAAGACCTTTAAAAGTTCGCGGTGAAGATCTTTAAAAGTTCGCGACGAATACCTTTAAAATTTGTGGGGAAGACCCATAAAAGTTTGCGCGAAGATCCTTAAAAGCTCGCGGTGAAGACCTTTAAAATTTCGCGGTGGAGATTTTTAAAAATTCGTGGCGAAGATCCATAAAAGTTCACGGTAAAGATTTTAAAAATTTGCGGCGAAGCCCATAAAAGTTCACGATGAAGACTTTTAAAATTTGTGGTGAAGCCCATAAAAGTCCGCGATGAAGACCTTTAAAATTTACGGCGGAAACCCATAAAAGTTCGCGTAAAGATCTTTAAAAACTCGTGGTCAAGATCTCTAAAATTCCATAGTGAAGGCCTTTAAAAGTTTGCGGTGAAGACCTTTTAAATTTGCGACGGAAAACCATAAAAGTTCGCGATGAAGACCTTTAAAATTTGTGGCGAAGACCCATAAAAGTTCGCGTAAAGATCCTTAAAAGACGTGGTCAATATCTTTAAAAGTTCACAACAAAGACCTTTAAAAGTCCGCGGTAAAGACCTTTAAAATTTGCGGCAAAGATCTATAAAAGCTCACAGTGAAGACCTTTAAAAGCTCGCGGTGAAGACTCTTTAAAGCACGCGACGAAGACGTTTAAAAACTCATGGCAAAGAACCTTAAAAGCTCGTGGTAGAAATCCTTAAAAGTCGGCAGTGGCGACCCTTTAAATTTTTTCACGAGCACCTTTAAAAGTTTGAAACATACGCTTTTTAAAAGTTCAGAACGAAAACCTAAAAATACGAAGTCCTTTAAAAGCTCAAGACGAACACCTTTAAAAGTTCACAACGAAAACCTTTAAAAATTTGAATGCCTTTAAAAGTTCGAGACGAACACCTTTAAAAGTTCGCAATGAAAGACTTTATAAAAAAGTCCGACACAGACATTTCCTTTTTGTCTGAGGCGATTTCTTTTTTACTTATCCATGCTTTCTTTCAAGATTGTGACTGTTACTCTTCCCTTTTTTTTAGGGCAGTGAACGGATATGAAGTCCAACAAACTTGAAGGTTATGCAAACATGAAGACATAGCGAATCTCCAGACTTTGATGCAAACATTGTCATCATTTTAGTGAAGACACTATTTTTCCATAGCAGCTTGCTCCCTTTAAATCAAACGGGACCAAAAGTTTAACTGAAAATGGTATCTCAACTCGATTTTTAAGTGGTGGTTGAATGGATAACATTTCATCGTACTTCATTCGAAAAACTACTGGGGCATTATGTATCTTTTGAACTCATGCGACTGAACTCAGAATGAAACTCTATGTTGCCTACGTACCTCGGTGAAGGGGATCAAGTCATACTGTAGTTCAAAATGGGTAACTTTTTTATGTCCTAACTTTTGCCTAGGCCGCCTCTTTCGAGGTTTATAACCTAGCGGACTTTTTTTTTCTTTTTTTTTTTGTCATAACTTTTGCCTAGGTCGCCTCTTTCGATATTTTCAACCTAGCGGACTCTTTTTTTTACTTTTTTAGGTGGGTCGTACACAGTTTAGACTCATGCGGGCCATGAGTGTAGGAACATGCAGTTTAGGCTCATGCATCGAGGAGCGTTGCAACTTCAAGGATAATACTTCTTTAGAAACTTATCATTGATAGGGCCGATTCTCATGCCATTTGCATCAACCAGCTTATAAGCCCCACTTGAGTAAGCTTCTTGTACGACATATGGCCCACCCATTTTGAAGTGAACTTCCCTACATGTTTATGAGAAGTAATAATGGGTCTTCGTATGGCAAGGGCTTGATCTCCTACTTGAAAGGACCTCAGGCGAACTCTTTTATTGAAGGCGCGAGACAATATAACATTCAAGACTTTGTTGAGCTTCCAACCTCTTCCCATCAAGAGCCTCCAACTTTGCTAATCAAAGTCTAGAATTTTCTTCATCAGTGATCCCTTCTTGAATAGCCAGTCGTAATGAAGGTATTTGACGCTCAAGTGGCAAGACGGCCTCGACTCCATAAGAGAGTGAATAAGGAGTTTTTTGTGTTGGCGTGTGGTGAGTCGTCCTATATGCCCATAGAGCTTCTTCCATACGGTCATTCCAATCTTGTTTGGATTTGGAGACGACTTTCTTTAGCAAGTCGCATAGAGTTTTATTGAATGCTTCAGCTAGACCATTGGCGGCGGCGTTGTACATCGAAGAGTTATGTTGCTTGAACCCAAAGAGATCACAAACCTTGTTCATCAACCTATTATCGAATGACTTTCCGTTATTCGCTATTATGTAACGAGGAATGTCAAAGCGATAGATTATGTTTACTCGGATGACACTTGCAACATTTTCCTTCTTTACCTCCTTAAGAGAAACAACTTCAGCCCATTTTGAGAAGTAGTCAGTTGTAGCCAAGATGTATAGGTGCTCACTAGAGGACTTTGGCAGTGGTCCAACAACATCCAATCCCCAAGCGTCAAACGACCAAGATGCAACAATCGGGTGCAACACTTCAGGAAGTTGGTGAATAAAATTCGTATGGAATTGACAAGCCTTGCATCTTCGAGCGTAGTGCAAGAAATCTTTTACCATTGTTGGCTAATAATATCCCATCCTTTTTATATGAAAGTGGAGCTTTGGTCTTGACTGATGTGACCCACATACCCCAGAATGTGCCTCTTGCAAAGCTTGGAGTGCTTCTTCTTCCCCTAAGCATCACAAGAGTACTCTCTCGAATGACCTTCTGTATAGAGTATCTTTGTAGTAAAGGAAGCGAGGTGCACGATGACGGATTTCAGTCCTTCTCCTCGGATTTTCTGGGAGTATCCCATAGCATAAGTAGCCGATACTGGGTTGTTGCCATTCTTCTTTCTCAACTTCAGAAACAGCGACAAGATGCTTAAGTTCATTTTCTTCACCTTTAGCCTCATTTGGCGGCGATACTACCCATTTTTGGCAGACAGTAACTTGCTCTTGATCAGACAGGGTTAACGATGAAGCTAGGGCAGCTAAAGCATCAGCCTTCTTATTTTCTTTCCTTGGCACATGTTGAATAGTTACGCCACCGAGCCTTCCCATTAATGTTTTAGCGTAATCATGATATGGGCGTAGTTCAGCCTTCTTGACCTCGTAACTACCTAAAAGTTGATTGACACTAACTGAGAGTCACAAAAGACTTGCAATTGCAACCGCTTCATTTCGACAGTCATTTCAAGCCCAAGTATAAGTGCTTGATACTCAGCAATGTTGTTAGAGCAGAGTTGCATCAATGTAAAAGAGTAGGGAAGAACTTCACCTTGAGAAGTGACAAATACTACACCAACATCATCTCCCCCACGATGCGCAACACCATCAAAGTACATCTTCCATGGAGGTTGAACTTTAACGACCATTGCGTCCTCATCATGTAGTTCGTTAGTTAGCTCCCAGTCATCAGGTATCGGATGATCTGCCAAGAAGTCTGCCAATTCTTGTCCTTTTATAGCCTTCCGAGGGATGTACAAAATCTTGAATTGTTGAAATTGGAGGTACCATCTCGCTAGTCGATCACTAAGAACAGGTTTTGACATCACGAATTTGATGGGATTTGCTTTAGAAACAAGACGAACAACATGAGCTTGAAAGTAGTGCTTCAACTTTTGAATTAAGAAGACTAGCACCAAACACAACTTTTCAATTGGCTAATAATTCATCTCATTTGGTGCCATCATCCTGCTCAAGTAGTGAAGAGAGTTTTCTTTCCCCTCACTATTTTCTTGGACCAACAGCGCTCCAACAGACCTTTCTTGTGATGAAATGTATAGTATCAACAACTTCCCAAGTGTAGGGGTTGCCAAAACTGGAGTCTTCATCAAGTATGTTTTGATACTTTCAAAGTCATTGCTACAAGCTTGGTCCCACTTGAAAGGAACGCCCTTCTTCATGAGGCGACTGAATGGTTGGAACCTCCCAGCTAGGTTTGAGATGAATCTCCTAAGTATGCTAGCTTTCCTTGTAGACTTTTTAATTCATAAATATCCCGAGGCTCAGGAATTTGCAAAATTGCATCTACTTTGGCTTGATCAATTTTGATCCCTCGATGCCGGACAATGAAACCAGGAACTTTCCGGAGGTAACTCCAAAGGCGCATTTCAATGGGTTCATCCTAAGTTGGTATCTCCGGAGCAACTCAAACACCATTCTCAAGTCTTTCAAATGGTCTCCCTTCTCTCTTAATTTACCACCAAGTCGTCAACATAGCATTCGACATTCTTGTGTAAAAGATCGTCAAAAAAATTCTACATATCCCTTTGGTAAATAGAACCAGTGTTCTTCAATCCAAAAGGCATTACCCTGTAGCAATAAATACCCTTGAAGGTGCGGAATATAGTAAGCTCTTCATCTTTTAGTGCCATGCAAATTTGGTTATAGCCTGACGAACCATCCATAAATGACATTGCCTCATACCCAGTAGTAGCATCGATCATCAACTCTGGAATAGGAAACGGGAATTCATCTTTGGGACACGCATTGTTGAAATCCCTGAAGTCGACGCACACTTGAATCTGGCAATTCTTCTTCTTTACAGGGACAATACTTGAGACCCACGTTGGGTATTTAATTTCCCGAATAAATCCAGCTTTAATGAGTTTGTTAACTTCAGTTTCAATCAGGGGAACCAAGTCCGGTCTAAGACGCCTTTGAGCTTGCTTAACAGGACGAGCGTTGTTCTTGATCGCAAGGTGATGGAATTCCACTTTAGGGTCCAAGCCAGGCATTTCTTTGTAACTCCAAGAAAATACATCCCTAAACTCCTGGATTAACTCAATATAAGTGCTTTCTTCATCAACTTCTAGTAAAACACTTAGGTAGGTGGATCTTGGTTCTTCATCAGTGCCAAGGTTAACTTCTTTTAAGGCATCAACTATTGCCTTCACCCCTTCTTCAAGTTCCCGGGGAGCATCTTTCGCATCTTCATCTTCTTGAGGGTCCCCATCGTTGAAGGATATGTGATAACACGTTGAAACACCGTCCAATTTCTCATCATCCTCCATTAGAGATAAAACACCATGCTCGCTTTGTGCAGTAACATGATACGAAGAACCCACACTTTCTTCGTCTTCATCACGTTCTTTAGTGTAGACCATAGTTTATGGCTTAACCTTCAATACTTCATCACACGAAACTATGAATTTTGTTTGTCTTTTCATTCTAGAAGGAACCAAACTTTGGAGATCTTTAGAGATCTTCTGAATTTTGGGCGCAACGGGTGTTCTTATATTTCGATAATTTCTCTGGAACTTATTCCCCTTCTTTAACAGACCCAATCTCTCAAATACGTAAGTTCTCACAGTTGATTTTCCAAGTCGGTCAAAGACGGAAGGTCTGTTAGAAGCGGCATATTCGTCTTCTACCGTGATATAATTGCTACTCGCCCTTCTTATTGAGATGCGCACTGGTGAAGGTTGCTTGTATCCCAAACCTTCACTTGGGTGACTCGTTGCAGCTTCTGATGGGAGCTTCCCTAACTTTGACGGCTCATTGGGATTGTATCCAGCCTTTGCAAATAGTTAGGGTCAACACCTTCATCAGTTCGCTTCGTAGGGAGTGCCACATTCTGCAAACAATTTTGGGCTACAGACCCTGCAAGCGGCTTCAAGGATAACTTTACTGCCTCAATTCATCTTACCGGAAGAGTTAACTCCTTTAGCGTGTTAGTTTGGAGATTAGATGATTCACCCTCGCCTTTCTTCCTTTTAGGGAGATATTGGAGCGCGAGACTTACTTTCTTTCCATAAGACGTAATATCCCCTATATGAGATTTATTCGCGTTGACGTGTACCTCCTCAGTAACAACTTTGACTTTACCAATATTCACCTCAGCTCTTTTAGTTATGGGCTCGTCATTCTTGCCTTTTATGCCGTCATCAACTTTTAGCTCCTTCACAATACGGTTCTTCAAGTAGAACTTTGCATCGGTGAAGTGTGACTCTGCCTCGGTTAATGTCTCATCATCAGCAACTATCTTCTTCTCGACTTCACCCTCGAAGTATTTTAAACATTGATGGTAGGTAGATGGAACTACTTTATTCTCATGTATCCAAGGCCTTCTAAGCAAGACTTTGTATTAAGTCTTCGCATCGATCACATGCAGCCATGCACTTGATTGCATATCTTCAATAGTGATTCCCAGCCTGATTGCGCCTATGTCTCTTTGCCCCCCTTGGTTGAGTCCTTGGATCATCACACGACTTTCTAAGAGTTCGTTCATGGGAATACCAAGTTCTTTCACAGTGGGAATTGGCAAAATGTTCACTGAGGATCCTCCATCAACGAAAATTCGATTTACCCTTTCATCATGCATATAGCCAACTAGGTATAATGGGCGGTTATGAGGAGTGTCACTTAGCAGAAGATCGTCATTTGTGAAAGTGACTGTTTCCTCACAAGAATGAACTTCTTGAGGGGTGGACTCGATAAGATTTTCCGAAGATTGTGCCAACGGTAGGTCATCACTCTTTTCTTTCCCTTCGTCAATATGTCAACAAGAGGCATCAATACTCCCATGAGAAATCTTCGTGTGAGACCAACTTGGTAAAAACTCCTCCAAGGTCACCGGATGTCGTGGATTTTGAGGGTGATGCACCTCCACTTTCGCTTTCTTTTCATGCTTAACTGGATTCCATCTCCTAGGCCTTTTCACCATTATTTTCCTTGTTGGTTGTTCCAATGATCCTTTTTGTGGGCTACTTTTGTGGCGCATACGATGAGTCACTAATGTCCAACCTTCATCGTCCTCAGGTTGACCGTCTTCAACTTTGTAATTCTCTAGTAATTCTTCATCTTTACTTACTTAAAAACTACATAATTCGTCTGGACTGAATGAGCCAAATGTGATAGAGACTTGGTTTGCGCTTGCTTTCTCATCTTCAAGCATGATCTTCTTTTCATGAGCCAAGTCCATAACTTTGTCCTTAAAAACAAAGCACTTCTCCAGAGGGTGGCTCACAAGTCGATGATATTTGCAGTAATTTGGGTCATCAATTTTCCCAGCTTCATTTGGTCGCTTCATCTCCGAAAGCTCAATGAGATTTAACTCGAGGATTCTTCAAAAATAGCTGGCACATCAGAATCCAGAAATGGGTACTCTTTCTCTTGCATTTCTTTTAGAGTCAACTTTCCACTTGGCTTATCTTGAAACGAAGTGGATTTCATACTCTGCTTCTTGCTCACCTTCATCGTGAACTTCACATATGATGTATTGACATTCATAACTTATTTATTTGAGATCTGGTACAAACTTGCTCCATTTTATGCCTTCTTGCTTGTCGTTCCCTTTGCAAGGTTCATAGATGGGAAGCCTTTCATTTCCAACAGAGGCCATGCTCAATTCCATGTCATGGGCACGAGTTGAAAGTTCTTCAAATGTTCTAGGCTTGATACCTTGCAAGATGTAGCGCAATACCCAATGCATACCTTGGATGCACATCTCTATGCCAGAAGTTTCACTAAGCCTGTATTTACAGTTGAGGCTTGAATTCCTACAACGATTGATAAAGCGATAACTGGTTCACTCTTCCATTGACGAGTACTTGTGAGTTCTATCATACTCATAGTACGTCTCGTGCTATAAAATCGATTGAGGAATTCTTGCTCTAGTTGATCCCAGCTATTAACAAATCCTGCCTCGAGGTCCGTGTACCAATCAAAAGTATTTCCTTTTAATGAGTGGACAAACTTCTTGACGAGGCAATCTTTATAATTCCCAACATTATTGCATGTCTCAACGAAGTGCGCCACATGTTGATTTGGATTGCCTTTGCCATCAAACTGTTGAAATTTCGGAGGTTGATAGCCAGCAAGCATCTTCAACATATCGATCCTTGAAGTGTATGGCTTTGCATAGGTAAAGGAGGACTTGGAAGAGACTTCATATTTGTTTTTATAGTCCCTTCAATAAACTCTTTTATTTGATTGATTGGAATCATCCCTTCCGAAGAGACTGGAATTTCCTTAGTGGATGCAACTTGTCGTGGGGAAGGATCAATCTCTTGAACTTGTGGGAGTTTTCCAGGTGCATGGGTGGATTCTTCTTCCATCAAGATTCCCACCCTATCTGTTAGCTTGTCGATTCTAGCATATTGATTTTGCATGCACTTGTTCAAGCCATCGATTGCTTCCGTCAAGTTTGCCAACTGCTCCTCCACAGATGAAGTGTTTGTCACCATGGCTTGCATGATTGTCATGAACGATGTAGAGTAACATGGATTTTCACACAGATTGATCCTTGATTGGCTCACACTATGTGGTGTAAGTGAGGAGGATCCATCACTTGAAGCGCCATCATCTTCCTTCACAACAGAGCGCTTGGATCCGGAGAGTTCAAGCATAGCAAGAGTTTTCTTGATCTTTTCAGCAACATCGCTTCCTTCTTCGGGTGCATTTGTGGAAGATCTTGATCCTTTTGTGGATGAAGATCCGAAAACAGGGGTAGATGCGGACATCACTTGGGGTGCTTGTTGTCCTACGAGCTTGCTTTGCTCCTCGTAACTGGTCCAAAGCTTCCAAAGGTAACTTCGAGTATGTTTTTCACATCAGCATAGAACCTGGAATTGGCAGCCTTGGCGGAAGTTGAACTGGAGTTGATTTTCTTGGAAGCTATTTCGTTGTTCTTGAACTTTAGTGATTGAAAAGTTGAGATGAGATATAGAGATTGTCCCACTGGGCGTGCCAGAATTTGTAGACAATAAATTGCATGGAGAAAATATAATCAAGAACGAAAAATATCGCAACAATCGTAGTATTTTATTTCAAGTATTTGAGTGTACAATCTCTATGAATCATCTGATTCTTCTTTTCAATAGTAAATAAAAGAGCCTCCGAGTTTAATCTTGAATTTTATTTTATTTTAATCCAAGTGCTTGAAGCTTGATCTTGATCTTGACGTACTTTTAATCCAAGGGCTTGCAGCTTGTTCTTGAATCTTCGTCTTGATCTTTTAATCCTTAGAACACTTGAATACTTGTAGCTTTTAGAGAAATCCGCAGCGTTTGATCCACGAGCTCCCTCTTGCTTCTTGTTATAACTTCTGGTGTCTTTTTCTGGGTTATGAAGACCCCTATTCATAGTTGTGGAAGGGAGGAGTTGTGATAAGAACAAACTCTTTCCGACCAATCAAATTGAAGTGTGACATGGCCGCATTTGATTGGTTAGACACGTGGTACGACTTTATTAGTCTTTTAAATGTGACCTGGCATGCCTTGTCATTTTGACACGTGGCATGGTCCTATTGGCTCTTCCATTTGACGTGGCGTCCCACGTCATTCGACACGTGGCATTGGGCTTCTAGGAAGATGCCATCTTGGGCCTAATGAAATGGGCTCATCACTTTAGTCCAATTAAATGGGCTTGCCCAGGGGATTAAGACTTATTTATTTAATCCATATATATTGGATTTATATAATTAATCCAATTATATTAGCCCATAATATTTATTTGGACCAATATATCTTAAATTTAAAATATAATCCAAATTATTTTATGGATTTAATTTTAATAAAATTTATATGCCTACTACATGTATCTATTTTAATATATATTGATAAGATAAATAAATTATTCTTTTTCTAAAAAAATATTATATAGGACGAGAAGATGGAGAAAGTAAAAGATGCTAGCAAGAATTAAAGTCACGCCTATAATGCGAAGTATTCTTATTGTCATTACTAGATTATAAGCTTTGGTAGTTTCTGTTACATAATTGTGATAATTCTTCTAATCACATCTAACACATTTCATACCTATTCTTCAAATATAAGAATAAAGTACGAAATATAATAACCAATAAGTCAAATTAGTTTGAGTGCAAAAAAATTAGTGGAAATGTTATTAAAAAAACAAACTCCATATCAACACTATTTTATTCTCTTGGAAAAATGAAAAGAGATTCATTTTACAACTTCAATTGCAAATAGACTTTTCTTTTTGAAATTCAACCATATTGTCTAAATACTTAGGAAAATTTGATAGTGCGGGGTGATGTGACTTATTTATGCGTGATACTTCAGATTGCTGCTTACCTTGTAAGTCAACTGAAGTTATATTTGATGAATTTTTCATATTAATATGTAAATATCAATTAAATATTTAGATTATTTCTTTATTTTAAAAAAGATCATCGAATGAATCTCGGTAGTTTTATGATTAAAGAAATGTACCAAAAAAATACACTATTTACCAACAACTAAATATTTTCGTCATGCTACCAAAAATAGCCAATAATAAGTATCAATGATATATAGCTCAAAAAATATAGGCCAAAAAAAAAGTCAATGAGTTTTTTAGGATTCGTTGAAAACACGTGGATAAGATAATATACAAATTTTGAGGAAGTTTAAAAGTGAATTAGACTAGTTTGGAGTCAAAATTCATTATCAATGATATATAATATAAAAAATAATTAGGCAAAAAGGGATTTGTTTCAACATGTATAGTTGGATTTCATTGAAAATATATAGATGAGGCAATACAGAAGATTTAAGCAAGATTGAAGTTGATTTGGACTAGTTTGGTATCAAAATTTATAGTTAAAATCGAGTTTAAAAAAATCTTTTGCGACACATGTGTCAAACACGTATCACACATGTATCCCACACACATGTATATACATGTTATACATATTATATATATATATATATATATATATATATATATATATATATATATATATATATATATATATATATATATATATATATATATATATATATATATATGATACATATGTGATACACAACTGATACACAATGTGATATACATATCATCTTGTTTCCATATTCATCTTCTACTTTGAATTTTCAATTCAAACCACCTCAAAATTCCACCAAATCATCCAAAAAATGAGATTCAAACTGTCACGACCTAAATCCCACTGTATGCCGTGATAGTGCCCACACCGTCGTTAGGCAAGCCAACAATAAACTTCCAACCTAATTATCATTTTAAAGCTTTTAACATCATGAATCATATTAAAGAGATAGAATTAAATCTCTAACTCACAGAATCTAGACGTCTTCTTTACCAAATTACCAAGTATAAATAAATCATAAAGTGAAGTGATAATAATAATATTAAGTACAACTGTGAGCATCCACTAAAAACCTTCGAAACCTGTGTCACAAGTGCATGAGCATCTACTACGAAGTACAATACTAATACAACACCTGTCTAGAATATAAATAGACAAGATATAATAACCAAATAAGATGGGGACTCCGTGTATTGCGTATCGTAACATGGGATGCATCTCACTACAAAATCTCCTCAGCAGATGCGCCAATGCGCCAAAATGACCATCAAATGTACCTGTCTTAGTATCTGCACAATCAATGCAGAAGTGTAGCATGAATGCGTAAATCAACGTGTACCCATAAATATCTAGCCTAACTCCGAAAAAGCAGTGATGAGGTATCGACATCGACACTTACTAGTGGTCCAATAAATCAAATATAATAAAAATAAACAGGCATGAGGCTTAGCAGGTAAAAACAACAAAACAGATATATGTGCATAATACGAGCTTCTACAAAAGAATAACACGAAATCCTCAATAACCAGATACTACCTCGAATGAAATACATAATGGTCAACACCAGATAAAATATCACATCTCAAGTCAGAAAAACTCACGGGTGCACTGACTTCTTATCAAGTATTACGCACGATTCTGTCGATGCGAGCGACCGATCCCTTAAGAGTAATGGCACGATTTCCTGCTGTGGCGTACGGTCCGATCCCATAATAGTACCACTGAGGCATTTATCCCGATCCTATAATAGTGTACACTGCCGATTATCGATCAGCACGAACTATATATGCATCTCATAATACTGTCGTGGTGTATGGTCGATCTCATAAGGGAACTGCTGAGGCGTTCAACCCCATCCCATAAGAATAGTGAAACTTAACAGGTCATTCGCCCCACTCACGAATATATGTGTGAGTTTTGAAATTCAAGAATCTTTCAAACAAATTTGTACAACACGGGAGAGATCCATAAAAAGGAAGTATACTCTCTACTTGTAGCGACTCGCCCGGTCGTTTCGAGTATTAAGCCGCATTCCCTCATTTATTGCTTATTCTATATTCAATGTGGTTATGTGACTTGCCGGGGATGGTTAGTTTGGTTCCGAGGATATTTTGGAATGAATTGGGACACTTAATCCTAAGTTGGGAAACATAAGTTGAAAGAGTTGACCGGATGTTGACTTATGAGTGAACGACTCCAGAATGAAGTTTTGATGGTTTTGATAGCTTCGTATGCTAATTTGGACTTAGGTGTATGTCCAAATTTTTTTTTGGAGGTCTGTAGGTTGTTTTGGCTTGAATTGACAAAAGTTGGAAAGTTGAGAAGTTTGACAGAGAGTTGACTTTGTTGATACGGGGCTCAGATTTTGATTCCGGGAGTTGAAAAAGGTCAGTTGTGTCATTTATGACTTGTGTGCAAAATTTAAGATCAATCGGAGTTGGTTTGCTATATTCAGGCATTGGTTTTAGAAGTTGGAAGTTCAATAGTTTATTAGGCTTGAATTAGAGTGTGATTCGTGTTTTCGATGTTGTTTGATGCGATTTGAGGCTTCGACTAAGTTTGTAAGGTATTTTAGGACTTGTTGGTATGTTTGTATGGGGTCCCGGAGGCCTCAGGTGTGATCCGGATCATGTTCGACACATTTTGGACTTGTTGGACTGCTGTAACTGCTGATTCTGGTTTCCTTATACGCGTTCGCGAGGGAGGGCTCGAGATCACGAAGAGCATTTGGGCGACTGGTGAAAATTGTTCTATGCATTCACGAGATCTAGGATGTATTCGTGAAGGTTCTCAAATTCGTGCATCACAAACACATGTAGAAGGTTGCGTTCGCGAAGAAGGGTGGTCAGGCCTAAGGCGGCAAGTGATTTGTTCAATGGTGATCGCGTGGCCAGGACCGCGATCGTGATCGCGATCGCGAAGATATGTGTTCTTAGTCATCGTGTTCACGACTAGCATGTCGCATTCGCGTAAGAGGATTTGGAAACTGAGTTTATTTGTGCTTCGCAACAGCGAGGTTATTTCCACATTCGTGAAGAAGGCAAATTGGGCAGACTATTTAATTTCAAAAAATGAGGGTTTGAGTATTATTTCATATTTTGACTTGGAGAGCTCGACTAGGTCCGATTTTTGTGAGGGATTTCACTACAAATCAAGAGGTAAGCTATTTTTGATCATTGTCCAATAATATTGAATACCCATTGATTTCTACACCTAGATTATATGTTTTAAGGTAAAATTTGTGGGAGTTTGGACTAGGGATTGGAGAGTAAGATTTAGGAATTCGAGGGTCAATTTGTGGTCAGAATTTGATAATTTTAGTATGGTTGGACTCATTATTGAATGAATGTTCAAATTTTATAAATTTTGTTAGATTTCGAGGCGTGGGCTCGGGGTTAACTTTTTGAATTTTGTTAAAGAACGTATCTTTATCGTATGTGATCGATTCATATAGCTTGTATTGATTATGTTAAGTAGTTTGTGACTAAATTCGAGTCGTTCGGAGGCCGATTAACGAGGTAAGGGCTTGTTGGAGCATTGAGTTGTGTACTTTGAGGTAAGTAACAATTCTAAACTTGGTACTCAGGGTATGAATTCCTGAAATATGTGTTATATGGTTGGTGTTGGGGTGACACATGCTAGGTGACGAGCGTGTGGACGTGCACCATGGTAATTATGACTCGGTTGATTCTGTGTTACTGTGTCTCGCGCCCCATTTTCTCGCGAATTCGACATGTGACAACTCTTTTAAATGGATATTAAAAGAGAAAAGTCTCCACCTAACGATTTTAAGGTGTGTTAGGGTACCTATTAGCAAATAACTCTATTTAACTAGTCAATGCCCCCAAAGATCGGGTAAGATCTCAAATTACCTCAAAGAAAAGGTGTTAGGCACTCTTTGATGTCCACAACGGTGGGTCCCAACCGAAATGTGGATTAGGTAGTTAAGCTAGGCGATCAAATAGGCAAGGAAAAGTATAGAAGTTGAAGGCTGTATTATAACGCATAAAAATAAATAATCGGTAAAAATCTTAAAGATTACAAGTGTACAACCGCATTGGTCTATGTTAAGTGACTAAGTGTAAACAAAAAAGAAAAGAAGGAGGGGGGGGAAGGGGTCCTAAGTTTTTAAGCCTAAAGGATCACCCGTGCAACATAAATAATACTTTGCAACTCCCTTAAGGTAGGGGTTGCTCAAATTATTCAGCGGGCACAGACTATCATCTCCTGCTACCCAATTACTATCTTGAAGTTGTTACCTAAAGGAACTCTAATTCAATTCTAAATTGAATCCTATGTGTGCACTATCTGTCCTATGCCTATGGTCCAAGAGGCTTTGGACCTACTATTAGGTGGTTCTAGACTCAGCTTAGGTTGCTCAAAATGATGAAACTAAGCGACATTCAAAATAGATAGAACTTCACATAAAGACAATTAAAGGCCCAAGTTAGCTTCCACACATAAACAACAAATGCACGCGGGCAATTTAGGTAGTACATAGTTTAGGGGGTTAAGACACGTTAAAGTTGTTAAATCCTATAGGCATAATTTCTAGGTGATTCTGATTTTCAGCATTGTACTAGCAACATATAGGCAGGTTAAAACATCGCAAGTCCTCTAGGTATTGTTGGTGAGGTAATAAAGCGATACGAGTTACCAGATTACTAATGCTGATTTTATAAGCATCCTTCTTAGGCAGACATCAATGTTCTATAGGTATGGTTTCTAACAGTTGCATAATTAGGCGGTGAAACAATTTTGAGAGTCTAACATTAATCATGTTGATTTCATAAACAACACTTGTGCGAGTGACAACATCCTATAGAAGGTATTTCTAACAATTGACAATCAGACTTGATTTTTATAACACTTATTCCTATAGGCACGTCATCTAGGCGGGGCAACGTAATGAAACAACTGAAGTAGTTGATTAAAAGATTAAAATCCTATAGTCTATGATATCTGGATGGGTAGTACACTAAAAGTATTAGAAGCAGTTGACCAATTAATTATTTGAAGTCCTATAAGCATGGTGTCTAGGTTACCAAAGCATATGTTATACATCCTATAGGCATGTTGTCTATATGCACAGTAGTAACATAGAAAGTATGGTGGATACTTAGACTAAGGTGCTTGAACAATGTACAAGCGAGATATGCATGATTCCTATAGGCATGACATCTTTTAGCGTTCAACATACCAAAAAAAATAACAAACAAGGCATGCTGAACGAAAATGCAAATATAACACACAGACCCTATAGGCATGTTTTCTACCCTTTCATGCAAATATTAGAATACCCAACCCCCTTTTTCAGTAATTTCGCCCATTAATCGTTATTACACATTATTAGCGGCCCAAATGAAATAGTACAAACCTAAATATGACTAGTTACAAAATGAAACAACTACAAGCCCAATGAAATAGATGCAGACCCAATACACGACAACCTAGGGAATCCCCCCAGGCCTTCAATGATCTTAATCTTCACAACAACAAACCCATACACTGCTTACCATAGTAACTTGGGTTCCATGCTCTAACCCAACATGTATGGCCCAACACTAGGACTAACAGATAACTTTACTTATTCAAACACATGCCCAAAACCATACATAATACTCATAGAATTAACTAAACAACTCAAACACCTAGTTCTTAGAGTTGTATCTAACAACTCTAGCCAAGACACATCCACATGATCAGGCTAAATTGAAATACACACAATGCACATATAAGAAAAGTTATGCTTGTAATTACAAAAACAAAGTTTAAGGGTGACATGATTGACTACCATAGGACAGTAAACCATTCCGAAGCATTTAAAAAATGAAGAATGATTCAGAATCAACCTAGGGAACCTTAGATGAAGGTCTAGCAGAATCAGAAGCGCAACCATCACATGAAAGTGTCCATCATGAAAACTTATAGGAACAACGTAACAAAATAATCTCATGACGAAGCAATTGCTTAATGGAGCAGGGGAAAACCTTAGCATACTGAACATTAATCACAATATAAGAGACATGTCAATTTCAGAAGCAAGATAGGATAATGTGGAACATGGTACTAGTTGGCAATATAAAAGAGGAAAAGATCAGAAAGAAATTTACCCTAGAGATCTCAATTAATACACATAGTCGAGCAGGTCAGAAGTACACAATGGAACCACAAATAGTGTGGGCGCATGGTCATAACTAACAGTAGAACCCAGAAGATAGCATGTTGGACATGAATTAGGATAATTTCTAGGCATGAGTTGGTTGTTGTAATATCCAAGAATAAAGCAGAAGAGGCAGACTCAGGACTAACTTTCAATACACACAATAAACCAAACATGTTAAGAGAGGTAGAAATCGTCCATGCTAAATACGTAGGTAGGCATTCATAATCAGAATTCAAGAAAATTCATATGCTAAAGGCATATAAATCACAAGAGGTCCTTAGAGAAAACAAGGTAGCATAGTGGGATGTTATTTCATAGAAGCTTCCGATACATATACACAAAGCACAAGGTATAAACAAAGAAGAATGAAATTGCTATGGCCAAAGAGACTTACCAATTACAGATTGATAAAACAAGCAAAATAAGAGCAACTGCAGTAGTACTCCAATTGTCAATAACATAAAGAGCAATAGAATCCCAGAATCCCCAGTGCATCAGAGTTTCCAAGGGTTTCAAGTGAACCCCGTGCGATGCTCGCACTGAGAAAAGGAACAATCGAATTCTAATGGCCTTGACTTTCAGCCGACCAAGGTTTCAAGTTTATAACAATAGAATCAGTGAGAATGAGAGAGTATTTTCAGTGATTAAGGTCTGTCCCAAGGGAATCAGGGGGGAGAGGGGATTATATAGTGGTGATGACAAGTAAACAAAAATGGAAAGAAGACCAATCATGCAAAATAAGGAAAGAAAATCAGTCATATAGAATCAAAAGAAAATCAGTCATACAGAATAAGGAAAAGACCACATGCAAACTGATTTCAAATCGGAATTAGGGCAACGAGTAAGGCAAACCCTAATTAAGTCGGACTCAATGTAAATATACCCAAATCGGGGAGATACTCAGTGTCCTTTGATGTACCTAGTTGGAATCCCACAAGATCTTCAAGATCAAGTCCATTTGGACCCTATTTATACGAAATACACCTTCCATTTAAGGAACGACACTTAGTATTACCATATCAGAGTGTTAAGCGTTCAGAAAAGGTAAGAAGATCTCTGATTCGAGGAAAAAATGTAGAGGAAAAAGGGTGCAAAGATTGTTTGAGAGACGAGAGGGAATGATGAAGAGGCGGCTGGGTGAGGGAAAATGATCTCTAGGGCTTGGGATGAAGGGATATAAGGAAAGGTGGGATTTGTTGTGGGCCGTAGATCATTTGAGATCAACAACCAGGATAAAAGGGAAGCGAGGTGGGTCGCGACCAGGTTCTTTAGAGAGGGTCGTTTGGTTTGGGCTTTGGAGTTATTGGGCTAGCTTGGTGTGTGGGCTGATGGAATGAGTCCGAAATTGGCTCCAAATTGGGCTACAAATTAAATACACGAAATTCATTAAAACTAAATAATATAAAAAAGGCTGATAAATAAAGAATATTATTCATGCAATAAATACTTAAAAATAATATCCTAAAATTATAAAAATATAACAAATTCTATTTTAGTATAAATAATATAACAAATACAACCATGGATAAAATATAGGCTATTATTGCAAAATTATGTAAAGTAGCTTCTAAAAATACAAATATAATTATATAAAATTAAGAAAAATATTATGAAACATATATATGGATGGAAATAATAAATTTATATGATTAATTCATCACAAAATAATTTAAAGGCGCAATTAATACATATTCAAATAATTTAAATGCAAGAAAATCAATTTTAAAGCAATAAAAACTACGGGAAATTATAAAAATACTTGTATGACTCTTAAAATCGGTGATTATGTAGGAATGGTATTTTAAAAGCCTATATGATATTTATACAAATATGAGGGCAAAATTCGATATCAACAGCTGGCCCTCTTTACTCGGGAATGATGAAAGAATTTTCGGGTAAAGAAAATGATGACCAATTTTGCCCGAAGTGAGTGGGAAATGATGTGCTTTGTAAAAATGGGGGTCGAACCCTAGTTCTTGAGTTGCCTACATATCTTGGTATTACAAGAACTAGGCCGTGTGTAGATCTGGATCCAACGACGAACGGAACCGATATAGTTGTTATAAGAGTAGTTTTGTGTTTCAAAAAGGATCTTTTAGATATGATAGTTCCGTGAGTAACAGATGATTTCAGGTGGAGTGATGAATGCCAATTTGAACGTTATGGATGTATGAGGCAAATATTTGACTCGTTACGGGATAAGGGATAATCAATTACTGATCATCGGTTACGTTTAGGATGATCGAAGGCTGGGAACATTGTGAACGGAAACCGAAGCGAAAATTGCTCCTGCTTGTAGAACGGTTACCTCCCGATTTACCTGCCAAACTTAAAACACGATGCACGCGAATATACGAGATTATTGCAAAAATTTAAACGTGATGCAAATTCCCTTCGGACCATGAGAGTTGCCTTTAGACGATGAGGATGATGTCCTTAGACCATGACGTCCTGGGCCATGAAGCGTGTGATAAGGGATTCGCAGGCCATGAAATGGTATCCTCGGGCCATAAGGATGGTTCCTGTGATGACCTGATAGGTCATCTTATGTTTTAGAACCAAATTATGTGTTCCAAAGCCATAAATATCTTAATTTAGCCTTTCTCGATTTGCGTGTGCGGTCCAGGTGTTTTTTCGGAAGGCTTATATGTTAAAAACTGACAAAAATAAGAATTTTACCTTAAAAATTCATTTGAGTTGACTTCGATCAACGTTTTGAGAAAACAGACCCGGATCTATATTTTGACGTTCCCGGCGGGTCTGTATCGTAATTTGGGATCTGGGCGTATGCCCGAAATCGAATTCGGAGGTCCCTAGCTCGAGTTATTAATTTTCGTTAAAAATTGAAAGTTTGAAAGTTCAATGATTTTTAAGAATTGACTGATGTTTGGTCTTGTTGATACCAGGTCTGTATTTTGGTTCCGTATACTAGTACAACTCTATTATTATATTTATGACTTATTTGTGAAATTTGGTGAGAAATAGAGTTGGTTTGACGTGATTTGGACGTCCGGTTGTGAAAATAGAAGTTTCAAAGTTATCTTGAAAATTTCATTTGATTTGGTGTTCAATTCGAAGTTCTAGGTGTTATTTTGGAGATTTAATCGCACGAGCAAGTTCATATGATATTTTTATACTTGTGTGCATGTTTGGTTTGGAGTCTCGAGTGCTCGGGTGAGTTTCGGATAGGCTACAGAGTGGTTTGAACTTAGAAAATCATAGTTGGTGTATCAGATCTGCAAACTTCGCATTTGCAAGGTCTGGCACGCAAATGTGAGCCTCGGATTTGCAAAGAGACCATCACATTTGCGAGCAGTGGTCTGGGGGTGGACCATTGCATTTGCAAAGTTTTGGGTCGCATTTGTGATCCTCACAGTCCGCATTTGCGAACATCCTATTTGCATTTGCGAAAGCAGCCGAGATGGGGGGAGCTTCGCATTTGCGAAGTATTTCTCGCATTTGCGAACCCCAAGTCACATTTGCGACATCTACAGCTGTGTAAAACTTAAGTTAGATGGGATTTTTCTCTCATTCATTAAATTTTCAAAACCCCCTAAAGGCGATTTTTCCAAGACCCTTTCTTTCCTAAATCATTGGTAAGTGATTCTAACCTATTTCCTGTCAGTCTTTCATTACATTTCACAAGTTTTTAACCTAAAATCTAGTATTTTCATGGTGGAAATTTGTGGGTTTGGGTAGAATTAGGGATTTTTACAAAATTGGGATTTAGACCTTAAATTGGGGTCGGATTCCAAAACAAATTACATAACTGGGCTCGGGGTGAATGGGTAATCGGGTTTTGGTCCGAATTTCGGGTTTGGACCAAGTGGGACCGGGAGTTGAATTTTGTTGACCATTTCAAAAATGGCCTAAATTGAATTCTTTGCAATTGTGGGTAGTCCCTAAGGCTTAATTTAAATCGTTTGGTTGGTAATTTGCTAGATTCTATTGGTTCGGAGGCTTGTTTGAGAGGCAAAGCTGTGGTTGAGCATTGAGTGGTCTTTGAGCAAGGTAAGTGTTATGTCTAACCTTGACTTGAGGGAATTAGGAACCCTCAGACTAGGTGTTATGTGAACTTTATGTGAGCGGCGTATATGAGATGTGACGAGTGCTTATGCGCCACCGAATTATCTGTTTTCCCTGTTTTCCCCCTTTTCTTAAATTATCTCTTTCCCTATCTTAGTTGTTATATGCTCTAAATGTGTTCCCATGCCTAATTGCTACATGTTAGTTATCGTTTCCTCCTGTTTATGATATTAGATCTTTTCATAGTTTCAGGATCTCCTACTATTTGCTCAAGTTGGTTTATTTACACCTTCTAGTTGTAAATTCTTGATTGGTCTCGCTGTGTAGTATTACTAATGCGGAATACCATGTTGTACAAGGTTTCCTATTTGTTTCTGTTTGGTGTTTAGGGATTGTAAAGGCTTTTCCGTGATTTTAATTGCAAATTTTACTGTGCATATTGAGTACTTGATATTGATATGGTGGGATTGGTGTTGACCCATGTCACTGCATAGTTTTGAAGATTGACAAATAGCTGACCAGTTGAACCAGGTCCATCAAAGCACACATCTTGAACTGAATATCTGGCACATGAACCGTATATGCATAGGGGATATTTTTGTGAATGAGCAATATCAATGAACCAAGAGAATGTCTACTAATGCGAAAAGGTTGCAAACTGATGAGATAATTAAAGTCGAATTCAACAAGGAAAGTAACAAAATAAAAGAAGTTGATTTTGGTACGAATTATGTTCACCCAGGTAGAGTTGGACTAGAATTGGATGACAAGCTCAACTGACTCTATAAATACTTGATGTATTTCTGCTGGAATTTGACACGCGCAAAAGCTGAAGTGAATCAACGTCTGAAAGCAAAGTTCGCAGAGTTATCTTGCTAGCAGAATCATTGTGCGATTAAAAGGCAACAGTTCAACAAGAAGAACCAGTTCCAACTTTTGTGTTTATATTCCTCTGAGCTGTGATAGTTTTACGGTATTTCCTTTTGCACTTAAGGATTGGTAAATTCTGAACTTCATTGACTTATTCATGAAGCTGTAGCTATTATTTTCAATTGGCTACTTTATCTCGTTCTGTGTTTCCTTTTTTGTCTATATTATTTATATTGTGTACATGTTGTAGTGTGAGTGACCCGCCTTAGCCTTGTCACTACTTCGTCGAGGTTAGGCTCGGCACTTACAGAGTACATGGGGTCAGTTGTACTCATACTACACTCTGCACTTCTTGTGCATATTTTGGTACCGACCCGAGCTAATCGTGAGGTTAGCAGCTGGACTTTCTCGACAGGAGACCCAAAGTAGATCTGCTGGCGTCCGCATACCCTAGAGTCTTTTCCTAGTCACATTAATTTACTATTTCTATTCTTTCATAATAGTTTATTTCCTTTCAGACTTTGTTTTTAGTAAATCATAGTAGCTCATGAGTTGTGACTCTAGATCCTAAATGTATTAGATATTGTGAGTTTTATGTTATTTCGCAAATCAGTTTTAGCTTCTATTTAGCTTAATTGTTCTTATTTTTGAAATTGGCTAAAGTTGGCATTAAGAATCCTCTAACATTGGCTTGCCTAGCAAGTGAAATGTTAGGCGCCATCAAGGTCTCGAAGGTGGATATTTCGGATCGTGACAAGTTGGTATCAGAGCATTAGGTTGCCTAGGTCTCATAATTCATGAGCAGGCTTAGTAGAGTCTGGATGATCGGTACAGAGACATCTGTACTTATCTTCTAGAGGCTATGAATTTTAGGAACAAATTTCACTTCTATTCTTCTTTGTCGTGCGATTTTTTTCTCTCAATGCTAATTGAACTCTTCTACTCTTATTCTCTCGTAGATGGCGAGAACAAATACCACATCTTCAGCTGAGCAGTAGCCAGAGCCCCCAGTGGCAGCTTCTACAAGGGGTAGGGGTCGAGGACGAGGCCGAGGTCGAGGTCGAGGAAGGGGCAGGGCTCAGCCTAGAGCCCGAGAAACAACACCAGTAGTGGAGCCTCAAGTAGATTTTAGCGAGGAGGTTCCAGCCCAGACTGTTCCTGTCGGGACAACTCAGGCTACGGAGGGGTTCATTGCTACCCTAGTGCTTCAGGGCGGTTTGGTCCATTTGGTAGATTTATGGAGAGTGTGGCCCAAGATGGTGCATTTCCTATGGCACCAGCCATCTCTCAGGTTGGAGGAGGAACATAGAATCCTGCTGTCCACACTCCAGAGCAGATGTCTCCCCAGTATCAGACTCCAGCAGCTCGTCCAGTCGGAGTAGTTCAGCCGGTTATTGGGGCATAAGCCAGTGATGGGCCAACTATGTCTTCTGAGGCTTTATGGAGATTGGACATGTTTACTAAGCTCTTTCCAGTTCATTTTAGTGGTGCATCTTTAGAGGACCCCGGGAGTATCTTGACAGCTGTCAAAAAGATGCAACGAAACATGGGTATAGTGGAGACCAATGGGGTCGATTTTGCCGCATTTCAGATGACTGGTTCCGCCAAGAAATGGGACCAGTTCTCTCAGCTCTTCCTAAAGAAGGTCCTCCCTATCACATTGAAATAGGATTATCGTCTCCAGTTCGAGTGTCTCCAGCAGGGCATTATGACTGTTACTCAGTATGAGACCCATTTTGTGGATTTGGCCCATCATGCTCTTCTTCTACTTCCTGCCGAGAGAGAGAGAGAGAGGGTGAGGAGGTTTATTGAGGGACTTGCTCAGCCTATCATATTGCATATGGATAAGGAGACTGGGAGTGAGATTTCTTTTCAGGCGATTGCCAATGTCGCTAGGCGAGTCGAGATGGTTCTTGCTCAGGGAGGTCAGGGGTCTGACAATAAACCTCTTCATTTAGGTGGGTTCAGCGGTGCCTCATCTGGAGGCATGGGTACTTTTGGTATAGGCCATCCTACCAAGACGTTTCATTTAGTGCTTCAGTCATCCCATAGTGCTTCAGGGAGTCGTCGTCCTTATCTGCCTCATTCGGGCCAGCCAACCTACAATGCACCACCAGCTCCTATCAGTGCACCTTCTATTCAGAGTTATTACCGTGGTTATCCCCTCCGTTCGGTTTAGTCTTAGTTTCCATAGCCGCAACATCAGGATGGATGTTTCGAGTGTGGTGGTTATGGGCATATCAATAGGACCTGTCCGAGATTATTGGGTGTCACACCACATCATCAGGGTTCTCATGCCATAGTCCCGACACCAGCTGCTGCACCGCCTGCTCATCCAGCCAGAGGCAGGGGTCAGGCAGCCAGAGGTAGAGGCCAGACTGTTAGAGGTGGAGGTAATACCGTTAGAGGTGTAGGCCATCCAGCTCGAAGCTATCCCAGGGACGTAGTTCAGAGTGGTGGGCCCCAACCCCGATGTTATGCTTTTCCAGCCTGGCCCGAGGCTGAGTCATCTGACACTGTTATCAAAGGTACTGTTTCAGTTTTCAGTAGAGATGCTTCAGTTTATTTGATCCGGGTTCTACTTACTCCTATGTGTCATCCTATTTTGCTTCATATTTGGTTGTGCCTCGTGATTATTTGAGTGCTCCTATGTATGTGTCCATACCTGTGGGGGATGATATTGTTGTAGACCGCATTTATCGTTCATGTGTAGTCACCATTGGGAGTCTTGAGACTAGTGTAGATTTTCTACTTCTCGATATGGTTGATTTTGATGTTATCTTGGGTATGGATTGGCTGTCACCTCATCACGCTATATTGGACTGTCACGCTAAGACAGTGACCTTAGCCTTTCGGGGGTTGCCTCGATTAGAGTGGAAAGGGACTCCTAGCCATTCTACAGTAGGGTTATCTCTTATATGAAGGCTCGGTGTATGGTCGAGAAGGGGTGTTTAGCTTATTTGGATTATGTCCATGATCTAATGCAGAGGTTCGTTCCATGGATTAAGTACCAGTGGTCCATGAGTTTCTAGAGGTGTTTCCCGCAGACCTACCATGGATGCCACCCGATAGGGATATTGACTTTTGCATTAATTTGGCTTCGGGCACTCAACCCATTTCTATTTCTCCATACCGCGGCCCCGACAAAGTTGAAAGAATTGAAGGAACAGTTGCAAGATTTTCTTCTTTATAAGGGCTTTATTAGACCTAGTGTCTCACCTTGGGGTGCACCTCTGTTGTTCGTGAAGAAGAAGGATGAATTGATGAGGATGTGCATAGATTATCGGTAGTTGAACAAAGTCACCATCAAGAACAAGAATCCATTGCCGAGGATTGATGACTTATTTGATTAGCTTCAGGGTGACAAGATGTTTTCGAAGATTGACTTGAGATCTGGCTACCACCAGTTAAGGATTAGGGCATCCGATGTCCCTAAGATAACTTTTCGGACTCGGTACGGGCATTATGAGTTTCTAGTGATGTCCTTCGGGTTGACAAATGCCCCAACAACATTTATGGATTTGATGAACCGAGTATTCAAGCCTTATTTGGAATCCTTTGTGATTGTGTTTATTGATGATATCTTGATCTACTCCTGCAGTCGAGAGGAGCACGAACAACATCTTAGGATTGTACTTCAGACTCTGAGAGCCAGCCAATTATATGCTAAGTTTTCAAAGTGCCTATTTGTTTCTGTTTGGTTTTTAGGGATTGTAAAGGCTTTTCCGTGATTTGAATTGTAAGTTTGACAGTGCATATTGAGTACTTGATATTGATATAGTTGGATCGGGTTGCATGCCACAACAGGTGAAATAAGGGTGGTATGGTGAGGTGGAATAAGGGTGAATCTATACGGTACGGTAGGAACGGGTTGCACGCCGCAACATGTGTAATAAGGGTGGATTGTTTAGGTGGAGTAAGGGTGAACTATTATTATGATATTGTGATATGGTGGGATCAGGTTGTCCGCTGCAACACTTATATATATACATTCATTGTTATTAATGTTGTTACGAGGAAATAAGGGAGGATTATGTGACGTACGGTGGGATCGGTTACGCGCCGCAACAACTTTTGTGTTTATATTCCTCAGAGGTGTGATAGTTTTATGGTATTTACTTTTGCACTTAAGGATTGATAAATTCTGAATGTCTCTGACTTATTCCTGAAGTTATAGCTATTACTTTAATTGACTGCTTTATCTCGTTATGTGTTTCCTTTTCTGTCTATATTGTTTATATTGCATACAGGTTGTAGTATGAGTAACCCACCTTAGCCTCATCACTACTTCGTCGAGGTTACGCTCAACACTTATAGAGTAAATGGGGTTGGTTGTACTGATACTACACTCTACACTTCTTGTGCAGATTTTGGTACCGGCTCGAGCTAATCGTAAGGTTAGCAGCTGGACTTGCTCGACTAGAGACCCAAAGTAGATCTGCTGGCGTCCGCAGACCCTGGAGTCTCTTCCTAGTCACATTCATTTATTGTTTCTTTTCTTTCATAACATTTTATTTCCTTTCAGACTCTGTTTGTAGTAAAATCATAGTAGCTCGTGAGTTGTGACTCCAGATCCTAAATGTATCAGATATTGTGAGTTTTATGTTATTCCGCAAATCAGTTTTAGCTTCTATTTGACTTAATTGTTCTTATTATTAGAATTGTTTAAAGTTGGCATTAAGAATCCTGCTTGCCTAGCAAGTGAAATGTTAGGCGCCATCACGGTCCCGAAGGTGAAAATTCCGGGTCGTGACAATGCCTCTGAACTATGACGCATTTGAATAATGATATGCAATTTTGAGAGATATTCTGGTCATGGCATGCTGTCTTCAGGCTGTGAGGATCATGCCCTCAGAATATGATGCCTTCGGACAATGTGGCGATGTTTCAGCCCATGAAATGCAATGGATGCGGTGATATCGATCGTTTGATAGAGAAAATAAGTAATGCTTTGAAACACGCGAGAACGAGATAAGGCAAGGCTTAGTCTTATATGAGATAAAGGCAGTGCTTAGCCCGATGCGAAGAAGAGAGATAACACTTTGTCTTATGTAAATGGAGATAGCACTTAGTCTCATGCAAGGAAAAGCAAGGCTTAGCCTTATGCAATAATGGAGGAAGTGCTTAGCCTCATGCAAGGAATGGAGACAGTGCTTAGTATCATGCAAGGAAAGGCAATGCTTGGCCTTATGCAATAATGGAGGCAGTTCTTAGCCTCATATAAGGAATGGATACAATTCTTAGTCTCATGCAAGGAAAGGCGATTCTTAGCCTTGTGCAACAATGGAGGCAGTGCGTAGCCTAATGCAAGAAATGGAGACAATGCTTAGCCTCATGCAAGGAAAGGCAGTGCTGAGCCTTATGCAATAATGGGGGCAGTGCTTAGCCTCATGCAAGGAATGAAGACAGTGGTTAATCTCATACAAAGGAAGGCAGTGATTAGCCTTATGCAAAGAATGAGAACATTGTTTAGCCCTATGCAGGAAGAGAAACAATTAAATGCGAGAGGGAAAAGCAATTTTTAGCTTGGCACTTTTGTGTTTGGCGACTTCTATCAGTGTGAAGATAGTAATCTTGTTATATGTATATATTTGTGGACGTTCTTGTTATGTCCATTATGCCCGCATCCAAAGAACAATCATGAGTTTTGGAGAGGGAGGTTGGTTCGTGCTCTCGATTCCTTGCTTTTCCTTTGCTCCTGTTTCGAGGTCTTATTCGAGTCACCTCGGGTAACGTCTCACCACAAAAAAAAAGATTTCGAAAAACATGCATTTGTGATAAATCTCTTATGTAAAAATTAGTTGTTCAAAATATGTGATAATGCATGAGAGTAAAGAATTTTGTCGGATTATGACACGCTTTGAGACATTGCGCACTTCTTAACTCGGAATTTTGAGGATCCTCCTAAAAATTCTGCCCCAGTTTAAAGTCATACTTCTGGTGACACATTCCTCGGAGATTTTGAATACGATGAGATCGGGAAAACTCGAGATCCTACCCCAGTTTCTGACCATAGGGGGAAGGAAGATCTTATTATGATGTGATCGAACCCACATGACTGCCTACGTATCCCCTATTAAACGGGAATCAGGTCAAGCGTATTTCAGGTTACATTAAATAGAAAGTGAAAACATAATCCTAAACATAATATCTCTTGAGTGCGTCCAAATTGATAAGTTTTGGTCATATCTCTCCATCCATTTCTGCCAGTATAAGTTCTCTTGTCAGTACTCGGTGAACCATGTAAGGACCTTTCCAATTAGGTAAGAATTTCCCCTTTGCTTTATCCTGATGTGGGAAGATTTGTTTGAGTACCAATTGCCCTGGAGTGAATTTCCTTGACCTAACCTTTTTATTGAAAGCTCTTGTCATTCTGTTCTGGTAGAGTTGATCGTGACACACTACGTTCATGCTTTTACCATCAAGGAGAGCCAGTTGTTCGTATTGGTTCCGTACCCATTCTACGTCCTTGAGCTCAACTTCTTGTATAACTCTTAAGTAAGGTATCTCTACTTCGGTAAGGATAACAACGTCGGTACCATAGACCAGTAGATAAGGAGTTTCCCCAGTTGATGTGCGAACTGTGATGCGGTATTCAAGCAAAGAAAATGGTAATTTTTCATGCCATTGCTTGTAGTTGTCCACTATTTTCCTCAATATCTTCTTGATGTTCTTGTTGGCGGCTTCTACGGCTCCATTCATTTGTGGCCTGTATGCTATAGAATTCCGATGATTGATCTTGAATGTTTCACACATGGATGTCATCAGATCACTATTGAGATTGGCGGTATTGTCAGTAATGATTGACTCAGGTACTCCAAATCGACAAACAATGCGGTCCTGGACAATATCTGCTACAACCTTCTTAGTTACATCCTTATAGGATGCAGCGTCAACCCATTTTCTAAAGTAATCTATAGCCACTAAAATGAACCTGTGTTTGTTTGAAGCAACATGTTTAATTGGTCCGATGACATCCATGCCCCAAGTAGAGAAAGGCCAGGGTGAACTCGTTGCATTGATTTTGTTGGGCGGCACTCGTATCATATCAGCATGTATCTGGCATTGGTGACACTTTTGAACATAGTTGATACAGTTTGTTTCCATAGTCATCTATAAATACCCTACTCTTAATATCTTCTTGGCCAAAACAAAATCGTTCATGTGAGGTTCGCAAGTTTCAGCATGTATTTCTTCGAGTAATCTAGATGCCTCTTTGGCATCGATACATCACAGTAATCCCAGATCAGGAGTCCTTCTATATAGAATTCCTCCGCTTTGAAGGAAATGGTTGGCCAATATTTGAAGCATGCATTTCTGAGTGTGTGTAGCATACTATGAATATTTTCCCTTTTCCAAGTATTCTTTGATATCGTGGAACCATGGATTTTCGTCGAACTCTTCTTCAACATGAGCACAATAGGCTGGCTGCTTATGAATTCCTATTGGGATATGGTCGATGAAATTCTTGTCTGGATGTTGCATCATGGAAGACAAGTTTGCTAATGCATTTGCAAACTCATTCTAGATCCTTGGAACATGTTTGAATTCTATTATTGTGAATCTCTCGATCAACTCTTGTACACAATGCAAGTATGGCAATATTTTGGTGTTCTTAGTAGCCCATTCTCCTAGTACCTGGTGCACCAATAGATTAGAATCTCCGATTACCAGCAACTTCTGAACGTTCATGTCGACGACCAACCTGAGTCCCAAGATGCTGGCCTCCTATTCTGACATATTGTTGGTGCACGGGAACCTGAGTTTTGTGGGTACCGGGTAATATTGACCGGTTTATGATACTAAGACAGCTCTGATGCCCACTCCCTTGAATTTTGCCGCTCCATCGAAGAACATCCTCCAACCGTCGTATGCTTTGGTAATATCTTGACCTACAAGTGACACCTTCTCGTTGGGAAAATACGTCTTGAATGGTTCATATTCTCCGTCTATGGGATTCACCGCCAAGTGATCAGCCAATGCTTGCCCCTTGACTGTCTCCCGAGTTACATAGATGATGTCGAACTCACTTAGAAATATCTGCCACTTTGCTAACTTATTGGTAGGAATGGGTTTTTGTAATATGTATTTTAGTGGATCCATCCTTGATATGAGATACATAGTGTATGCACAGAAATAATGTCTCAACTTCGGGGCTATCCATGTCAAAGCACAACAATACATTCCAAAAAGAGTATCGGGCCTCATAAGGCTTGAACTTCTTGCTCAGATAATATATCGCTTGCTCTTTCCTCCCAGTTTCATCATGCTGTCCCAAAATGTAGCTAAAGGATCCATCCAATACAGACAGATAAAGCAACAAAGGTCTTCCTGGTTCTGGCGGTACCAACACGAGCGGTTTAGATAAATACTCTTTGATTTTGTTGAAGGCTTTCTGACATTCTTCAATTCAACTTGTTGCAGCATCTTTTCTCAGCATCTTGAAGATCGGATCACATATCACCGTTGATTGTGCTATAAAGCGGTTGATATAATTGAGGCGTCCTAGAAAATGCATCACATCCTTCTTATTCTTCGGGGGTGGCAAGTTTTGGATAGCCTTGATTTTTCATGGGTCTAGATCAATTCCCCGACAACTGACGATGAAACCTACCAACTTACCAACACGGACTCTGAAGGCACATTTTGCGGGGTTCAACTTCAAATTGTATTTTTAAAGTCTGTCAAAAAACTTCTTCAGTTCTGCTATGTGATCTGAGCTCTTTTTGGGTTTGATGGTAACATCATCCACGTACACCTCTATTTACTTGTGTATCATATCGTGGAAGATAGTCATCATGTACCTCATATATGTGGCCCCAACATTCTTCAAACCAAATGGCATCATTTTGTAATAATATATTTCCCATGGTGTGATAAAGGTAGTCTTTTTGGCATCCACTTCATCCATCCAAATCAGATGATATCCTGCAAAGCAATCCACTAAGGATTGGAGCTCATGCTTGGCGCAGTTGTCAATCAGTATGTGTATGTTAGGCAATGGTAAATCATCCTTAGGACTTGCTCTGTTCATATCTCGGTAATCGACAGATACTCTAACTTTCTTTTCTCTCTTCAGAACCGACACAATATTGGCTAACCAGGTCGGGTATTCGAGCACTCGAAGAACCTTCGCTTTGATTTGCTTAGTGAACTCCTCTTTTATCTTCAGACTCATATCTGGTTTGAACTTTCTGAGCTTCTGCTTTACCGGGGGACGCATGTGATTGGTAGGTAGCTTGTGAGCTACTATGGATGTCCTCAACCCAGTCATATCAGTGTAGGACCATGCGAAAATATCCTCATATTCTATTATGAACTTGATAAACTCTTCCTTCTCTAAAGGTGATAGATTAATGCTTATATAAGTTTCCTTGATTGTTTTAGAATCCTCTAAGTTAACGACCTCAGTTTCCTCCAAATTAAACTTTTGTTTGTTTTCAAAATTTTCTACTTCTTTGACAATTTCCTCAGGTATTGATACGCTAAAATTACATCTTAATAAATGGTGTAAGGCGGTCGATGTAAAATATAATAATCTAACTAGGTTGGGGTCGCATCACACAGGGAATAGGTGTGAAAGGATTACTTGAGTAGTGTGAAACTTGACTTAAATCGTAATTCTGTTCCATTAGCTAAAAAGAGTGTTGTAATTGTGCGTAGTAAAGAAGGCTAGAGTATTGTGAGAGTGTAATTAATTTGATTAGAGAAACCAAGGTTATGTCCCCTTCATTGAAATGTAGTGCTATCGGTGTTAATATGATGTATTTCTAATGGAAGGTCCTTTGATATGCAAATGGTTTCTAAGTGATAACTCAATATTTTTCAATAGTTGAGTAGTATTTTCTCTTTATAATTTTTTCAAATATAAAAGTGTTTCAATTAAGAATAACCAATTTATGCCAAATAGAATCCACTTATTCCTAAGAGATTATATTAAACAAGGTTTAAAGCCTTGAGTTTTTGATATTCAATTCTACAAAACCCTAACCCACTTTTCCAAGTAAAGAAAGAGTAAAATGGAATTAGTTAATGTTTGCAACCACAAACAATAAATGAAGCATGATAAATGAATAAATATCAACCAACCATTATATATATTCAATGGTAAACACCCATAAACATTACACCCATTTAAAGTCCACAACCTTAGTATTTAAGACTAGCTACTCATACTAAAACACAAAGATAAAAGAATAATTAAAGTCATAAGGCTTACAAAAGTGCAAGATTCTCTCTTCAAAAGCTTCCAAAATAATGGAGTATTCAATGCCTTCAATATAGCCTCTTTTTCAAACAAGATGACCCATACAAATCCTAGTAAATCTATTTATAGTGGACTAAAAGTCGGGGTCAAGATTGGTCAAAAATACCTCTGCAGAACCCTTATGCGACCACATAATTTCCACTTGCATCGAAGAACTTTAGATCTTCAAGCCCGAATTTCCACCGCATTCCAATTATGCGGTTCGCATATCCGTTATGCGACTGTATTTTCCATTGCAGAAGTGCTACACAGATTCCTTGATTGCAATTATGCGGTCATTATGCGGTCCACAGAAGTGTTATGCGACCGCATAATGGACCGCACGTTCTTCTCTTCAGTTGTCCATGAATCTGCTTTAGTTTGCGGTGATTATGCGGTCCGCATATAACTTCTAAGGTCGCATACTTGCAGCATTCCTGCCCTTTTGTAGCTTTTTGACTTATTTTCCATGTTTTTGGGTCCTCAAGGCTCATGCACTGCAAAACACCAAAACTTCATAAGAATTAACTAAAAATGCATTGAAAGACGAGCTAAAGTCTATGTCATTGGTATCAAAAGTCCCGAAATTCTACGACACATCAACACCCACAACAAACTCTTGCTTGTCCTCAAGCAACTAGAACAAAATTATCCTATCCTATACTACTTCTATTTCCGACATGTCACAAAACAGTAGTGACTGTAGATGGTTTTGACTCTCAGCTAACAAGCATGCAACTTCTTTTATTTACCCTTCATGGAAGACAACTAACACTTAACGATTCGACCAATTAGCTTGTGAACTTCGAGCCTCGACCAAAATGACAAAATGCTACTCACAGCTAAGTGTGCACTTGTATTCTACTTCAAGAACCTAACTTATGCTAAATCTTACAATTCATGCGTGCTCACAACAACGAAAATCCCCAACTCACACGTATTTACAGGGGATGCAATCAAACACTCTTGCACTCAGAACGAAAGCTACATGTTACAAGTGTCAGTCCATATGCTTGCCCTTATTTTAACTTGTTGCTATCTCAGGAATGATTGGCTGTGATCACCAAGGACTTTTCACGGGTTGTAATATAGGCTTCGGGACGGGTTGGATGAATATTTGGGAAAGTAGTGGCTATACCCTCCTTGAACTCTACATACACTTTGCTTCCTTACTATATAACACTTATTGACCTTGAGTTACCGACATAGAAACACCTCAAAGTATTTCTTCAGTTTCTACAAGACTCTATTCTTTTCTTTTTTTTATAAGATTTTATTTTCGGAGTCCGAGTTTCTTCATATGTACAACTTTGAGGTTGTTGTTTTTTTCTTCTACACACAATATTCAACCTTACCAATTTCCACTTTGTATCGGCACCCCCAACTTAAGCTTTTAGCCTAATTATTACTCGTTCAAGGAGGGATGGGTTCAAAAGAAGGAATTATTTCACAACGGGGTAAAGGTTTGTAATGTGGTAGCCAAATAAAAGGTTAAAGGCTCAATGGGGGTAACTAGGGTAATTTATGTACTAGGGAGGTCAATTTGGTCAAAATTAGTTAGCAGTCACAAAGATAGCCTAAGATCATCTCTGCACCTAATCATTAACCTGAGATTTGCACTAAGAAACCAACCGGGCAAGTTCTAGACATCACAAGCTAAGCATGCGCATTATTTATACAAATCCTCACTCACTCACGACACATGAACTGTTCGACTCAACATAGTTTCAGCCCTCAAGTGAGTGCAAGCCAACTCAAAGCTTTTATCACACGATATGTAAGATTTAAGTAAGTATAAAGTCAAATAACGAGCCTCAAGTTCACAAGAATGACTGACCATATATTTTTTTTTTTTTTTTTTAGATATATACAAAAGAAGGAAGGGTACAATTTATTCACAAAAAAATTCATTACATGCTTGAAACTAGATAATCAACACCAAACAAGTCAAAACATTTTATGCTACTGCCGTGGTTCTACTATTACACCCTTGGAAAAGAACCCGACGAAGAAAAACCAAGGGAAATTTATTGCTAGCTATAAATCTATACTATTAAAGAAAAGAGTTTATGTACAATTTTTCACACAATTTCTCACACAAAATATGAATACCCCACCCCAACTTAAAAACATGCATTGTCCCCAATGTATATAGAATGTAAAAGCAAAGTTTAGGGGCTTCCTGGGGCGCACTAGGCGCTCGGAGGGGCTGGAGCATCCTGGGCAGCTGTGGGGTCAACTGCTGGCACTATGGCAGCAATAGGCGGAGCCTTGAACTGTGTGGTGGTCTTTGAGGCTGGAACGTGAAGCTCCACCTACTGTGAGGCTGGATCTGGGAGCTGCTAGCCTCTCCCAGTAAGGACTGTGTGGTCGCTGGATGTGCCTTGGCGACTATGTCAGTAAGAGAATGTGCAATTGCTGTCTGCACGTCTGCTTCCTCTTCATCTTATGCATCTGTAGAAGCATCCACTTGCTTACCCTTGTGTCCCGCCGACCCTCAGTCTCCTGTACCAATGCGTCCTCATCAGTTTCCTCATCTTCAGTCGCTCCCTCATTAGACTCCCCTTTTGACTCTCCGGATGCCTCCTCCGAAGGAATGTCAATGTGTACAATGGAAGCTGAAGTGTTTGAAGTCTCAACACCCTGTGCCTCCGTGACTGTCATAATGTTTGTGAAGTCCAGCTCCAAGCCCGGAATGGAGGTGCCTGTACCTTTCTCGCCTCCCTTAGGGAGAAAGGAGGTCAAGTCGAACTCCAAGTTCTGCATCTTGTGCAGCTCTGATTTCAGCTCATCGACATCTTTTGTGAGCGAGGCATATCTCCAACTTCGCCTCGCTCGACCCTCTCAAGTCGCACTTCAAAGTGCTTTAGGCGATTTTCATAAGATTTATGCTGTTGTTGAAGAACGTTCACTGAGGCTTGGATGGGGGCCAATGCTTGCCGGATAAGATTCGGGAGTTCCTTTGTTAGACGGTCTACCTTAGCATTGGCGTGCGGGGCTAGTAAACCCAGCTTTGAGAAAGCTAGTAAGGAAGCAGGTGGCTGTGTAGTGGTTGGCTTCGGAGTGGCTGTGGAGGTAGTTAGGGCAGGACGAGTGTCAGGCAGTGAGGGGGCAGCAGGTGCTGCTGAGTCTGATGGACGAGGGAGGGAGGTATCTGGTTGGTTGTCTGTCTCCTTGTCAGCAGTATCACTTATCCAAGTGATGTCAATGTATTGAAGAACTTTTTCAATGCGATCATGCTTTGGGATCGGAGGCACTCCCACAACCTTACATAGAGTCGTGATCAAACACGGGAAAGGAAGGGATTTTTTGTTTTTGGTTTGCTCTGATCCCCAGCTCCCTGAATTTAATATGTCCCACATCAGTCTTTATGCTCGACATGATGCATGCAATGATGAGTGCCTTTTCAATGTTTATGCAGTTTCATTCCTAGTCAACATCAGACGGGAGCAGACGAAGTTGGGCCAATATCGACCCTCCTGGGTGAAATCCCGCTTGCAAATCTTGTGGCGTGGGTCAATCCAGGAGAGGGTCCCCTTTTCTATGACAGAAGCAATCCAAGCACGCTCATTGTCCTTGTTGGCAAATTTAGCATCATACTCAGCCATGCCTGACGACCAATCCTTAAAGTAGAGGTCATTAATGGTACATGCGTCATAGAGTACTTGGACCCCTCGGACTTGGACGGATTGCAAAAATACCATGTTCCTCTTTTGCTCAGCATTCCTTGAGGCAACATAAGAATCATAGAAATCCCTCACAAGTTTCTCATTATACTCATCTGTGACTTTAGTGAAGAACTCCCAGTGTCTCTTCTTAATGTTCTCGAGCACGTGAGGGTAGTGCTCTTTCAAGGCGTTTAGACTCAACTGCTTCTCCTCAAGAATTTTCCTCTTTGCTATCCCTTCTTTGTATAGGTTCCATGAGCCTGTGACCCCAAATCTTAGATTTTCCCCACTCTTCCATCGTGATTCAGCCTGTAGGTCAACGGATGGCATGAGGTCAATCTGTGCCTACTCCTCTTCAGATTGGGAGGTGTGCTCAGAAGTGCTGCGGGTTGTTTCAGGCCGTGGATGTTTGGACTGTTGTGCTTGTTGGCTCAGAGCAACATCCCATTTCTTTCCATGAACGGGCGGTGATCACATTGAAAGAGGATTCTTTGGTTCTATTCCTGTCAATGAAACAGTTTGTGAGTGGTGGATATAGTATAGGAATCATGTTGATAGAAAATGAAATAGGCAAACAACTTATGAGATGGTTATGCGATCGCATAACCAATTTGCGGACCGCAAAACCATATTAGAATTACACGCCCAGGAGGTAACCAATTATGCGATTGCGAAAACCACCACAAAGTGTGTTATGCAACCGCAAAATGGTCGCATATCTGTTCACAAAAGAAGCAATTTTTCTGACCTTGTTTGCAGCAGCTTGCGGTCCGCAAAACAAGTTTGTGACCGCATACTCCATCTCAAAATCACATTATACAAGGCCACCTAGGGTTCCAGTTTACGATGAATTTGAGGATCACAAACAACTATGCGGACCACAAAGATCGTCTTGCTCAGTCAAAAATGGTCAAACCCCTCACTTACAAGACTCCTATCACTCGAATGTAAAAATTTACCCACGGATTTCCCACCAGGTCCCCAAAACATAGGTTTGAGAGGAAGGGGGAGGAATGGAGTTCAAGCAATTGATATTATGCAACGCAACCACGAGAAATAAGGGAGAGAATCAAATACCAGATGTCCGAGCAAGATGAAAATTGATTCTGAGATATGAACGAGGTGAATTCCGCAATGCTGATCTTGTTATGTGAGTTTGTGTGTGATTCGAATATTTTTGGTTTTTTTTTCCGTCTCCCTTGTTTTGTATTTTTGATTTTGTGTGTGTTGTACAATATTCGTGTTTGTGTGAGATTGACGGTATGAGAAAGGTTTAGGGCCTTATACCTGAGCAATTTGCGGTGTACAAGTTAATCACATAACACATTATGCGGTCGCATATGTGTTATATGATGGATTTAGGACTGGGTTTCTCACCTTCATTTTGCGACGCATTCTGTGGTCGCATAGTTGTTATGCGGTCCGCAGAATTTGAAACCTTACCGCATTTTTGCAGATCCAAATTTCCAATTTCTCTGACAGTGTCTGCGACCACTATGGTTCACAAAGTTATTATGCGACCGCATAGTTTCCGCAAACCCATGATTCTTATTTTCTTCACTTTCCTCAGTCCTTGCACCCTGTTTCATGGCATTTTGGGCTACCTGCATTCTAATACACAGGTCAACCTGCTCAACACTAACAATTAAACCTACAGAAATGAAAAACTAACAAAAGAGTGTTACCACACATGGGTTGCCTCCCAATAAGCGCTTGATTTAAGGTCGCGACATGACGATGTTGGTCCCGTTTGGGCTACTCAGTGGTGGGGTTTGGTGTCAGACTATCCTTGAGAGCAAATTGTTCTACCAAGTTCCTTTCTCCTGTTGTGCCGAGGTAATGCTTAACCCCTTGGCCATTTACTTTTAAAGTTCGAGTCCCGTCCTCCGACTCTAATTCAATAGCACCATAAGAAGACATATTCACAATTTTGAACGAGACTGACCATTTGGATTTGAGTTTGCTCGGAAATAACTTGAGTCTTGAGTCTTGAGTAAGACCAAGTCACCGGCTCTGAATTCCCGCTTCAGGATCTTTTTATCATGAACAAACTTCATTCTCTCCTTATACATGGCTGCACTCTCATAGGCATGGAGACAGAATTGTCCACCCAATGGCTCGTCGGTGTTCCCTTAGGACTTTCAACAAATGATCTACCTGCACATCATTCAACAAAGAAGAAAAGATTACCGGTAAAGTATCATTAGAGCCTAGAAATTTATACCTTAAGTGCGGCGGAAGTGGCTTGAGCTCAAGTTGTGGTGGCTCAATAATTGAAGGCTTGGCGGGAGCAGTGACTCTATTCTCTAAGTGAAGAGAAAGTTTCTTTGGTGCATAAGTGTAGGACCCATGTGCTTCTAATGCATTCACCGATTCCATGTATCCTTCCATGTCTTCACCATCAAAATTTACCAGTATAGTCGCTAAAGACTCAACAAGACATTCTTCTTCCATATTCATCTCAATTGCTTCTTCTACCTCGTCAACAACATTAATGACTGATATGCTTTCATATGCATGTGGCAACTTCATACCCTTACTTTCTTGGAAGGTGATCTCTTCATCATTAACTCGGAACTTGATCCCATTTCGTTCCGAATCCATAAGTGCTCTTCCGGTAGCAAGGAATGGTCTCCCTAATATGATAGGGATTTCTTTATCAACAACAGAGTCAAGGATCACTAAATCGGTAGGAAGGAGGAACTTTCTCACTTTCACAAGGACATCATCAACAATCCCCATTTTTTGATTGAACGATCGGCCATTTGCAACCTTATACTTGTAGGCCGCGGCATACCTAACCCTGCTTGCTTGTAAATAGCAACAGGTATCAAGTTGATGCTAGTCCCATTATCACAAAGAGCCCTTGCAAAATCTCGCAATCCAATAGTGCATAGAATGGTGAAGGCTCCCTAATCTTCTTTCTTTTGAGCGGTAGTTGTTGCTAGATGGAACTAACCCGGTGAGTCACATTTACCACTTCATTCTTGGTGGTTTTATTCTTAGTGATCAAGTCCTTCAAGTATTTAGCAAAACTCGGCATCTCTTGAAATGCTTCCACAAATGGAATGTTTACCGATAATTGCTTGAGAATGTCATAAAATTTCTCGAGTTTGCTATCATCAACCCTCTACGACAACGACGCCAAATTTGATACGCTCAAATAACACCTTAATAAATGGTGTAAGATGGTCTATGTTAAATATAATAACCCAACTAGGTTGGGGTCCAATTCCACAGGGAATAGGTGTGAAAAGATTACTTGAGTAGTGTGAAACTTGACTTGAATCATAATTCTATTCCGTTACCTAAAAAGAGTGTTGTAATTGTGCGTAGTAATGAAGACTATAGTATTGTGAGAGTGTAATTAATTTGATTAGAGAAACCAAGGTTGTGTTCCCTTCAAATGTAATGCTATCGGTGTTAATATGATATATTTCTAATGGAAGGTCCTTTGATATGCAAATGGTTTCTAAGTGACTACTCAATATTTGCCAATAGTTGATTAGTATTTTCTCTTTATGATTTTTCCAAATATAAAAGTGTTGCAATTAAGAATAACCAATTTATGCCAAATAGAATCCACTTATTCCTAAGCGATTCTATTAAACAAGGTTTAAAGCCTTGAGTTTTTGATATTCAATTCTACCAAACCCTAGCCCACTTTTCCAAGTAAGAAAGAGTAAAATGGAATTAGTTAATGTTTGCAACCACCAACAATAAATGAACCATGAGAAATGAATAAATATTAACCAACCATTATATATATATATTCAATGGTAAACACCCATTAACATTACGCCCATTTAGGGTCCACAACCTTAGTATTTAAGACTATCTACTCATACTAAAACACAAAGATAAAAGAATAACTAAAGTCATAAGGATTACAAAAGTACAAGATTCTCTCTTCAAAAGCTTCCAAAATAATGGAGTATTCAGTGCCTTCAATATAGCCTTTTTTTCAGACAAGATGAAGCATAACTCTCAAATGCTGCTCATGATCCTCCCGAGATCGGGAATACACCAAGATATCGTCAATAAACACGATGACGAAAGAGTCCAGATAAGGTTGTAATACACTGTGCATTAGGTACATTAAGGCTGATTGGGCATTGGTCAGACCAAATGACATAACCAGGAATTCATAATGACCATATCTAGTCCTGAAAGCAGTCTTCAGGATGTCTGGGCCCCGAATCTTCAACTGATGATAACTTGAACGCTAGTCAATCTTGGAAAATACCCTGGCACCCTGCAACTAATCAAACAAGTCATCTATACGAGGCAAGGGATACCGGTTCTTTACCGTAACTCTGTTCAGCTGCCGATAATCAATACACATACACATAGAACCATCTTTCTTCTTTACAAACAACACCGGTGCACCCCATGGTGACACACTAGGCCGAATGAACCCCTTATGTAGAGTTCCTGAAGCTTCTCCTTTAATTACTTTAGCTCCGCTGGTGCCATATGATAAGGTGGAATAGAAATAGGTTGGGTACCTGGTACCAGGTCAATACCAAAATCAATGTCCCTGTCAGGTGGCATGCCCAACAGGTCTGCAAGAAACACGTCCGGAAAGTCACAGACCATAGGAACCGAATGAATAGCGGGAGTCTCACCACTGGCATCCCTCACAAAAGCCAGATAAGATAAACACCCCTTCTCGACCATGCACTGAGCCTTCAGGTAGGAAATCACCCTGCTAGGAATATACTCAGAAGAACCTCTACACTCAACCCTCGGACATCCCGGCATAGCTAAGGTCACGGTCTTAGCATGACAATCAAGAACAACATGACACGAAGATAACTAATCCATCCCCAATATCACATCAAAATCGACCATGCTGAGTAACAGTAGGTCCACTCGGGTCTCCAGACCCCCAATAGATATCACACACGACCGATACACATGGTCCACAACAATAGTATCGCCCACCAGAGTCGACACATGAACGGAGGTAACCAAAGACTCACGGGGCATATCCAGAAAATGTGCAAAATATGAAGAAACATAGGAATATGTAGAACCAGGGTCAAATAAAGCCAAAGCATCTTGGAAACAGACTGAGACAATACCTGCGATCACTGCATCGGAGGCCATAACATCTGTCCTGGCTGGAAATGCATACATACGGGCCTGACCTCCACTTGCTCGACCTCCCCCTCTAGGGCGGCCTCTAGCTGACTGACTACCACCTTTGGCTACCTGGGTGGGTGGTGAAGTAACTGGGGCTGAAGTCGAGGGCTGGCCCCTCTGCTGAGAAGAACCACCAGGATGATGTGGACACTGCCTCCACATGTGCCCAAACTCGCCGCACTCGAAGCAACTCCCTGGAGCTGGAGATGAGGACTGATAGAAACCCCTGGCACCAAAATGGCCACTAGAAGAATCATGCATAGAAGAAATCTGAACTGGTGGTGCTCGAGCTGCACCCTGAGCTGGGAGGGCACTGAATGAAGAACAGCCTGGCAAAGAACCGCGGGGACCATGCCCTGAAGATGAACCACTATAGGCTGGGCGGACTGACTGAGGAGGCCTGAATGAACGGTCTCTACCATGCTGAAACTGCCCCTGGAAGGAGCACCACTAGAACTGCCCGATCCACGAGGCCTCTTGGCCTTCCTCTCCTCCTGATCCTGGCGGCGAACCGACTCAATATCTCGAGCAATATCAACAACCTGCTCAAATGTAGCATCTGATACTCTCTCCCGAGTCATGAAAATGCGGAGCTAATAAGTGAGGCCATCCACGAACCTCCTAACCCTCTATCTATCAGTAGGGACCAACTCGGTAGCATGACGATCCAACTCCGAGAACCGCACGTCATACTGCATCACTGATAGCTCCCCCTGGCGCAGCTGCTCAAAAAGCCTGCGCTGCTCCTCCCTGTGAGACTGAGGTACATACTTCTCCAAGAAGATAGTTGAGAACTGCTACCAGGTGAGGGTGCTTAACCAACAGGCCTACGCATCTCAAAAGACTCCCACCAAGTGAAAGCAGCACCAGAAAACTGAAATGTAGCCAATGAGACCCCACTGGTCTCCAAAATCCCAGTACTACGCAACATCCTCTGACACTTATCCAGAAAACCTTGGGCATCCTTGCCCTCAGCACCACTGAATGTCGGAGGCTGTAGTATGCTAAATCTCTCTAGTCTACGCTACTCGTCCTTTGGCATAGCCGGAACCACGAAGTCCCGAACTGGAGCACTCGGTTGGGCTGGAACCGCCCCCGGGGTCTGATGTCCTTGATTACCCTGCTCAGGTGTCCGGGCAACTGGAGTTTGACTGCCTCCCCTGACCTGAGAAGTAGCCGCAACTGCCTGAGCAAGGGTGGTACACATAGTCAATATCTGAGCCAAGGTCTCCTGAAGACCTAGAATAACAATAGGCACCGCCGGTGCCTAAGCCTGTCCCGCTGGAGTATCTGTGGCAGGAACATGACCCTGAACAGTAGGGGGATCAAATGGCACTGCTCTGGCTACCGCACGGGCTGGCCCCTACCTCACCACGGCCTCGACCGCGGCCTCGACCTCTCGCTGGTCTAGCTAGTGGCTGATCATCCTGATCGGTGGCGCGAGTCCTCACCATCTGTGAGAGAAGGAAACAACAGAAGTTTAGATTTCCATAATCAACAAAATGGCACGACAAAATTCAAGAAAATGAGATTGTTCATAAGGGTTCCGCAGCCTCTCGAAGATAAGTACAGGCGTCTCCGTACCAATCCGCAAGATTCTACTAAACCTGCTCATGACCGTTGAGTCCTATGTAACCTAGGCTCTGATACCAACTTGTCACGACCCCAAATCCTAAACCGGTCGTGATGGCGCCTATCGTGGAACTAGGCTAGCCAATAATCACATAATTACAGTTTCTTTCCAGCATCCCAACCATTTGCAAACATTTCATAAAGTATATAGAATTATTGAATCCATTAGGCAAATAAACAGTTAAACAGTCTAACCATCCCCAAAACCCGGAGTCAACATGTCATGAGCTTCTAAGAAAAATACCAACAAGTCTACTATTATAATACAAAACCTCCGAACGGATAACTAGATACAACATAAGAAGGAAAAACAGAGATGCTGCTGACGCTGAACAACTACCTCTATATCCCGAACTCCGGCTCCACACGGAATAGATGGCTAACGCTCAGTATCAACACCTGTATCTGCACACAGGGGTACAAGGAATAATGTGAGTACGCCAACTCAGTAGTAATGAAAATAAATCAAGTCTAAGCGGCAAGAAACACATGAAAATCAATATCATCAGTTCACAATATGCACAACCTTTCCTTCCAACAATATATACATAGATATATGAAATCAACATGCCTTAAAAGTCAATTTCAGAAAAATCCTTTGAAAAATGTGTTTTCCAACAATTTTAGAAATAAAAATAACCGAAGGATTTAGTGTAAAATGAAATAATTATAAGTAGCCCCTCGGGCAAAAACATGGATCATAAATCGCCTCTCGGGCAGAACATCACTCAGCACCTCACAGCCACTCAGTATCAACCCCTCGGGCAACCTCATTGTCACTTATGCCTCCCAATCACTCGTTACTCAGCACTCGCACTCAGTAGGTACCTGCGCTCACTGGGGGTGTGTATAGACTCCGAGGGGCTCCTTCATCCCAAGCGCTAATATCAAGCCACCTCGTGGCATATCATATCCTCACAATCAGGCCCTCGATCTCACTCAGTCAGAACATCTCAAAAGCCCTTCGGGCGTATCAGTAAAATGGGTACTCGACCCAAAACATCATTTTATATCTCAAAATAGTATAAATAAGGCTGAGTTTCGAAAACAGTTAAGCACAATATGACTGAGTGTAAATCATAAATCAACAGTGAGGAAATAGCAGTAAAAGCCCCCAAGGGGTCTAAACAAGTCGGAACGAGGCCCCAAACATGGCTTATATCCCAAATATAGCAATAGTCATTAGAACACAACACACGCGATCGCATAGAACAAATCTCCATCCCACACACGTGCCTCAAAACCTCTATGCGATCGCACCAAAGACCACGCGATCGCACTGCTTTACCTTACCAACCTATGCGATCACAATCGATTCCACGCGATCGCATAGAACAAAATTCCTGCCCCACTCTTTTACTCTACGCGATTACGGATGAATCCACGCGATCGCAGTGAAGAAATCACTACTGCTAAAAAACCAAAAAACATCAGACTTCTTAAGGCCAAAAAGTGCTTATTTGAGCATCCGAAATACACCCGAGGCCCCCGGGACCTCAACCAATCCTATCAACACACCCCATAACATCATTCAAACTTAGTCGAGCCTTTGAAACACCAAAAATAACACGAAAACACCAAAATTACATCAAATTCAAGCCTATGAACTTTGAAACTTCTAAATTTCGCCAATGATGCCGAAACCAACCAAAACACATCCGATTGAACTAAAAATTTACACACATATCCAAAATTATATTACGAACCTTCTCCAACTTCCAAAATTTCATTCCGACCCCGATAGCCTATTTTCCAATGCCGACCGAAAATCGCCAAAAACTAACTTTCGCCAATTCAAGCCTAATTCTACACCGGACATCAAAACTTCATTCCGAACACACTCCTAAGTCCCAAATCACCTAACAAAGCTATACGAGCCATGAAATCCTCATTCCGAGGTTTTTTACCAATAAGTGAATTCCCAGTTGAATTTTTTAACTATTAAGCTAATTTAAGAGACTAAGTGTCTCAATTCTCACCACGACCATTACGAACCCGAACCAACCGAACCAATACAACATAAATAGGCTAATAAACATATAATAAAGCAGTCTATATTCATTAAAAGACGAGCTAAAGTCTATGTCATTGGTATCAAAAGTGCCAAAATTCTACGGCACATCAGGTATTATATCATCTTCCAGATCTTCTGAATCACTGTCCTTATGTTACATTGTCTCATTACATGTCATAGTCGTAGGTTCATCAGGGTATGTAATAATTATGCTGAGAAGAATGTAGAAAGATAATAATAAATACAAAAAGCAATAATGCATTAGTAAAACTTTAAAAATGTCAACAGCTCTGACTCGATGGCTCGAGTAATTATTTCAAAACTAAATATTAAAAATGTCTTAAGTGCTCAAAATAATTTAAAAACTAGTCATGCTAATTTGCTAGGCTACCTAGGAACTCGGCAAGCCCGGGATGGTGCAACAGTGCAGTTCTTAAGAATAACTCCTACTTCAATTGTCTAAATGTTAAGATCCTCCTCCTCCTCCTTCTCCTTAACAATTGCACTCTTCTTCATCCAAAAACAGCTTCCTCATACCGGCCAAAATCTCATCTTCCTCAGATCCACACATTATGTCAGCCTAACATAATGTGTGGTGCAGAGGTGGTATGGGTTGTTCCAGCGGATAATAATGGGCGCACCATGGTGGTATCCAATCCTGATGTTCTTGTACGGTATATTCATACCCGAGTCCAAAGGTCATGCCATGATACTATGGTTGTATGGGTTTAGTGATCCTCTAAAGCTTTTTTCTGAGACCCTTGTCCGGTCCATATACCGTCCACAAATATATGATTTCTATCTTCTTGCTCCACCATCGATCCTTTTTAATTGTGTTCACCCGCTTAATGCGGTGATATGTTTCTCCACCCAACTTTCTCCTATATTTGATGACCAGAACAATATGGTTGGTGTAGACAGGATTACTTCCGTCTCCATGAATGATCACCTCCTGATGCTTCCACTTGAAATTCATAGCCTGGTGCAGAGCAGAAGCCATTGCCCCATATGCATGTATCCATGTCCGTCCCAATAATAGGTTGTTAGTAGCAGATATATCTAGCACTTGGAACTCAATATCAAACCAAGTCGGACCCAACTGTAGATCAAGGTTTATTTCCCCGATAGTGGCTCTCTAAGATCCGTCGAATGCCTTCACATTCATGCTTCCCATCTGTATATCGTGCAGGCCTTTACCTAATCTTTTCAGAGTGGTCAGTGGGCATATGTCCAAGCTCGAACCTCCATATACCAGGACCCTGGCAATGAACTTTTCCTCAAATTGCACTGTGATATGCAACACCTTGTAGTGACTCAACCCTTCTGGGGGTAACTCATTTTCATGGAAAGTAATTTTATGACTCTCTAGCACCTGTCCGACCATGTTAGCCATCTCTCCACTAGTGATGCCGACGGGTGCATAAGCTTCACTTAACGCTTTCATCAAGGCATTATTGTGTGCGTATGAGTTTTGCAATAGTGATAAGATGGATATCTAAGAAGGAGTATTGTTCAAGTGGTCAACAACAAAGTATTCACTTGTATCTTCCTCCAAAGGTTGTTAGTGCCAATCTCAACAACATGAGGCTTAGGTGCAGCTTCTTTGCTCGTTCCTCCCAGATTCTCAGGTGTGTAAACTCTTCCAGTTCTAGTCATACTTTGCACGACACCTCTTTCTTCCATCTTGGATTTTCCTTTCTTTTTATCTATACGACATATCAGACTTGTAAGATGGCGTGGGAGCTATCATTACAGTGAAAAGTATAGCTTCCTCGACCTCAAATGGTGCCTGGGTTTGTACCACAACTGGCGTGAGGGTAAATGGAGATATTTTAGGAGTATCTCCTCTCAAATGAGTTTGATGGATCCTTCATGGTCCCACTCCTCATCAGTTTCTATCACATTCACTCCCTCGCCCGTAAGATTCGAGAGAGGGTTATTTCGGACATTTGGTGTAGCTTCCTTTGCTTGTATTACCTTAGTGTCGATCAGCATCTGAATCTTGTCTTTCAACATGCGACACTATTCAATGGTATGACCATTCATGCCTGAATGATAGGCACATGTTTTGTTGGGATTGATCCACTGGGAAGGGTTCTCGACAGCAACATCAGGAATAAGGGTTATGTAACCAGCGGCCTTCAATCTCTCATACAATTAGGCTATGGGCTCAGAAATTGGGGTGAATTGTCAGGGAGTTCTGCGGTCAAAGTTTGGGCGTGGCTTTGGGTAGTTCTGGCGGGCGGGTGAAGGTGAATAGTAATATGCAGGTTGAGTATTATAGGTATGGTAGGTGGTGACAGGGTATTGGTATTTTGGGGGTGAGGGTTGGTATGTGGGTGGAGGTGTTTGGTATGTGAGGGGAGACTTACGGCCCTAGGCTACCATCACAACACCCACTTCTTTCTGCTTTGAAATTCCTCCTGATTGCAAGGCACTATTTGTGACATGTAGCACTTCAAAATTAGTCATCATCCTATTCTTGATTCCTTCCTCTATTCTTTCCCCTAACTTGATGATGTCTGAGAACTTGTGATACTCGATGACCATCAACCTCTCATAATACTGTGGGTCTTGAGCTCTAACAAAGAACTTGTTCATTTGTTATTCTTCAAGTGCTCGCCTTACCTTTGTGGCCTCTGATCTCCAACGAGTACCATACTCGTGGAAGGTTTTTGTCGGCTTATTTTTGAGGTTTTGAATATAGAAAATGTTTGGCGCGTTCTCTGTATTGAACCCGAATCTGTCCATAAAATCTGATGCCATACTTACCCAATTTGTCCATTTCTTCGGGTTTTGACTGATATACCAAGATATGGAATCTCCTGTAAGACTTAGCATGAAAAATTTAATGCAGATTTTTTCATTCTTACTTACTGCCACAAGCTTGTCGAAATAATTTCTCATATGAACCTTTGGATCCCCAGTGCCATCGAACATTTCGAACTTGGGAGGTTTGTAACCCTCCGGCAGTTCCACATCTGGCTAAATACACAGTTCTTCATGATTCAGACCTTCAACGCCTTTCTCACCTTTAACACTCTAGACTGTCCTTGTAAATTTCTTGAGTTCCTCTGCCATGTTTCGAATGAGCAGGTCCTTCTCAGTCGGTTCAGGTATGTATAGGGTTTTTTACGGGGTATGTGGGTAAGGTTCCCACATATATCAGATTGCATTGATGAGTCCCTAGAATTTAGGTATATGGGTGGTCGTTGGTTAAGTTTTTGGGATCGAGAGTAGGTCGTGGTGGATTTTGGGGAGTGTGATAAGTTGCGGTTTGCGGGTATTGAGTTGGATGATGGTGATGTTGTTGAGGGGTTTGCACTGGTGGTGGGTTAAGGTTCTGAGGAGGTGCAGGATTATGATATTGGTGTGGTGCGGGAGAGTTCAGAGCTATGGGTGGTGGATTTTGGTTTTGTGTGTTTTGTGGTGGTGTTTGGTTAGTTAGGTTTTGATGGTTGATGTCGTGAACATTGAGAGTAAGGGAAAGGTTTGTCAAATTTCGGACCTACTCAAGCTCGCTCTATAGTTCCAGCTTTCTGCTCCAAATGTAAGACCAACTCATTCTGCCCCGGGGTGCTTCTACCATATGAAGTTTCAACATTTTCCTCCATAATAGCATTATCTTTCCGGACACCACTTAAATCATCCATCTTCCCTTTGCCCTTGACTTTGTTTTTCGGGTTGCTAGGTGGAGAAGGAGGTGGAGGACCTCTGGATCTAGTGTAGTATGCTGATGATGACAATATGCATGAACCAACCTTTGGGAGTGGGAATAAATAAAGAAATAAAAACAAAAGGTAACCAAGTCAGTAAGGTGAAATAAAAGAGTGTTTGCAATATTTAAACATGTTTCGCAAAAGTCATGCAATGATCCACGTCCTAATTTGGGGACCTCATTGTGCCTGAGGTAGGCCTAAGCGACACATAGACTTGGAGAAAAATTGATGCCAATGTTTGCTTCATTTAATTAGTGCAGAAATAAGCCAAAACAATCTCTTACTAAATCGAAAAATAATAAAATCACTAAAGGCATTAAGCCTTATTACATCGAAATATAATCTAAGCTAGAAAGCAGTAAAGAACATCTTCTCCTAATCTACTTGGTCCCTGAAGGACCTTCTCCATGCTTGGCTCTCTTGACCCCACCAATCATGTTTCCTAGATCGCGCATGTCCAACAATAAGTAAGCCTTTTCTAGCTTTCTTCCTTCATCGTCGTTCATGCCTGTTCAATCCCAAAGTCTCTTTCTCATCTTCCCTTCTAGGTACATCAACCTTTGCTCCAACTATTCTAATCTCTATATTGACTTAGTGACAATCTATTTCCATTCCCTTATCGCTTCCATGTTTACTTTGTGCTGCTCCAGATGCTTAGCTTCAGACTTGAACACCCTTTTGCGTAACCTCTTGTACTTCACTTGTGCCTCAACCACTTCATCTATGATCCTATCCTTCAGATTGACTCCTGGTTTGACGTCCCCAACTATGTCGTCTTCCACCCATGATAGATAGTAGTACATATGGCCTACGTGATACCTGTCTGCCTCAATAGTTTCTTCTTCCACAATGATCTTTTGGTTCCACATGTGTTGCACTTCAAACTTGAACGGGATGACATATCCCTTAAAATCTGCCTTGTACTAGACTATGTTGGAAACCCGAGGTATGACTTGTTTTCTTCCAGCTTGCATCAGTACCCTTATAGAAGCGTTAGGGTAGATGCCTCACAGCTCGATCAATACCAAGTGAGTTGTCCCTTTTGATCTGATGATGAACTCACTACTAGGAAACCATTTAAACATCCAATTCACTTGCCTGTCTGTCAGATTGCTGAAGAAACGCACCCAACCTACACCATTTCCAGACTTTGCAAACCTATCTAGAATAAACATCATTTTCTTTGGGGTGATTATTGGCTATTTAGTCATTCAATGACCTTCGAGAAAGCTGTTGACGATACTCACCCCTCTAAAAGTGTTCCAGCAGTCAGACTTGTTGCAATAGGTCACAAGCCTCAAAGTGTCCGAACCCATGTTTGCACCGATCTAAAGCATGGTACATATCAACTAAGATCATTGGGATGATAGTATAAGCTTGTCCTTAGATGCCATCCATTAAGGTCCTGACGACCATGGATAAGCGAGTGTGAATCCTTCCTCCTTGCATCAGAGAGATCAACAACCCTAAGAAGCAAACAATGAAAACATAAACCCGACGATGCACCCATCCTAAAAAAGTAATGTCTAGTTCATCATGATGACAACAATATGATTTGCTATGCCCATAATGCTCGTAAAGAAACTCAAAAGGGATGTATGATTTCTTTAGACAGTGTTGTTCATCATTCTTCTTAAAGCCCAACATTTTCAAAAAACCTCCGGGAGTGCGATTTTCTGGCACCAGTATCCCGGACTATCCCATGGTAACTTGGCGAAACCCCTATATCTTCTAGGAGAGGAGTCATTTCTATATTTCCAAATTGAAAAAATGCTTTTTTTTCGTCACAAAACATGGTAGCAGCCTCGATCAATTCCTTATTTGGTTGAATGTTCAACAAATATGGAAGGTCACCAAGTACTCTCTTCACATGAGTTTTATCACAAGGCGCAAGGGCCCCACGAGTCGTCACTAGCGTCATCGGTTGTTTTAAACACAGGTCGGTCACACTACTGGTTTTTTGGAATGCTAAGGCTGAAAGGCAGGTGGTGCTTTCGTATGTAGAGAATGCTTTTATCTCTTTTCATGACTCTACTCCTATCTCATCTGCTGCTCTAGCTAATTGTCCACCCTTTCCAAGTATGATTTCTATCTTATGTCTGGCCGTGACTGAGGGTATATTATTTGAAGTAGATTCTTCTTTTGATCAATCAAAACCCCTTCCCAAACTATACAAGCTTCTTCCAAAGCATACGGATATCTGGGTTCTAGTCTTAAGCAAAGACAGAAGTTGGGCTTTCAAGCGGGTAGTGAGTCCTAAGTCAGAGGGGAGCAGGTCGCAAGGGTTCTATCCTATGTTGATCCGTTGGGCCTTTCAAACATTAGCTGACCTTTCCAAGGTTTAATCCTTAGCAATCTAAGTTTGCTGCTGCCAACATCCTCACTCGAATAAGACAACAGCCTTCGTACTTATAGCCACTACCCCAAACATCTTTCTATGACACCCTGCTCGACATCGTCACGAGTAAGCCCCTTTTCGGAAGTAGGAGCAGCTCCTCTATGCTGTGAGTGTGGAGAGGGGCTATCGCCGCCTGATAGAGGAAAAAACAGGGGCGACCAGAGCTATCTGCGTCGAGTGTTTCAATTAAAAGAGGAAGGGAGACAACTCAAATGCTAGCACAGAATTAGAAAGAGTCGTGTTTCAAAGTGGAATTCTTCTAAGATCCATTGCTCGGTTTTGCTGCATGCTCTACTCCCACAATGCAGAGAGACTTGCGAAGGCAGATCCGGGTTGGTTGGTCTGAAAAGTCATGGGAGATATAGGCTTTCTTTCCACCAATAAATTAGCAAAGGCAGGATGTTATGGACCATACCGAACCTGGGATTTTCATGCTTCATTTTCTGCAAAAAAACAAATGTTAGCCCTTTTCCCCTCCAGATTCGACTGCTTACGCAACAATGATCAACATGTTGGCACATTTTCTCCAAGTGATGCATATAATATGATAGTGTCCATTGGGATTGTGGAAATACCATCAGACTTCGGACAAGGTTTTATCTAAGTGGATTGTTACGTCAATGACGTATCAATCCGCACTAGGTTTAGCATGATGCATGTATATTTTATATCGGAGTGTGGTTTCTAGAAGGGTCTAGACTAGTATTCTCAAGTGGACAACTTGATAGAGAAAGGCACGGGGATCGTCGACTGCACTGCTGATCGACTCATCTACCACAAATAAGCCTTTCCGATTTAAAAGGGTGATTTCAGGAAAGCACGGACACTCATCAAGAGCTGCTATGTTGATAATAGGCACGAGTGGAGTATGATGTGGAGCATGCTTTATGCAGAAATAATAACACATTGCCAAGTATTTGTATGATAAAAGTGCGTAAAAACAACAATTATGATAAAGATGAACAGGAGTAGAAACAAAAGAGAAAGAAGAAGACAAAAAGAGAAGTCAGATTAACTCATGAAAACGTGCGAGAATGTAATGAAGCAAGTAGGAAAATAGGGACAAGAGAATCATAATATAGCAGTTTTAGACAAGATGAAGGAAATGGAGAGGGATCATACATGTCATAGAAAATAGAGTAGATTAAGGGAAGGGATGTGCATGTCATAGCAATTTAAACAAAATATAAGAAAATAAGTAAAGGGATGTGCATGTCATAGCAAGGAAAATATGTCATAGAAATTTAAACAAGTATAGAAAAACAAGGGAAATAATCTACATAAGTCAAGTTCATTATGGTAAGAGCCTAAGCATATCCCCAGCAGAGTTGCCATGCTATCGCGCCCCCTTTTCTCGCGAAAGCGGGTTTCGACGTTGTGACAATTCTTTTAAATGGGTATTAAAAGAGAAGAGTCGCCACCTAATGATTTTAAGGTGCGTTAGGGAACCTATTTGCAAATAAATCTGTTTAACTAGTCAACGCCACCGAAGATCGGGTAAGGGCTCAAATTACCTCAAAGAGAATATATTAGGCACTCTTCGAGGTCCACAACTGTGGGTCCCAACCGAAACTTACACTATGTGGATTAGGTAGTTAAGCTAGGTGATCAAATAGGAAAGGAAAAGTATAGAAGTTGAAGGCTTTATTATAACACATGAGAATAAATAATCAGTACAAATCTTGAAGATTACAAGTGTACAACCGCATTGGTCGATGTTAAATGACTAAGTGTAAATATAAAGAAAAGGGGGGTGGGGTCCTAAGTTTTTTAGCCTAAAGGATCACCCGTGCAACATAAATAATACTTCACAACTCCCTTATGGTAGGGGTTACTCATATTATTCAGCGGGCACAGACTATCATCTCCTGCTACCCAATTACTATGTTGAAGTTGTTACCTAAAGGCGCTCTAGTTCAATTCTAAATCGTATCCTATGCGTGCACTACCCGTCCCATGCCTACGGTCAAGGAGGCTTTGGACCTACTATTAGGTGGTTCTAGACTCAACTTAGGTTGTTCAAAATGATAAAACTAAGCGACATTCAAAACAGATAGGACTTCACATAAAGACAATTAAAGGCCAAATTTAGCCTCCACACATAAACAAAAAATGCACGCGGGCAGTTTAGGTAGTACATAACTTAGGGGGTTAAGACACATTAAAGTTGTTAAATCCTATAGGCATAATTTCTAGGCGATTCTGATTTTCAGCATTGTACCAACAACGTATAGGCAGGTTAAAATATCGCAAGTCCTATAGGCATGATTTCTAATTGTTGGTGAGGCAATAAAGCGGTACGAGTTACCAGATTACTAATGTTGATTTTACAAACATGCTTCTTAGGCAGACGTTAATGTCCTATATGAATGGTTTATAATAGTTGCATGATTAGGCAGTGAAACAACTTTGAGAGTCTAACATTAACAACATAGATTTCATAAACAACTCTTTTGCGAGTGACATCATCCTATAGGTAATATTTCTAACAATTGACAATCAAACTTGATTTTTATAACACTTATTCCTATAGGCACGTCATCTAGGCGGGCACTCGAAACAACAGAAGTAGTTGATTAAAAGTTCAGAATCCTACATTCATGATATCCGGATGGGTAGTACACTAAAAGTAATAGAAGCAGTTGACCAATCGATTATTTGAAGTCCTATAAGCATGGGATCTAGGTTAACAAAGAATATGGTATACATCATATAGGCTTGCTGTATATATGCACAGTAGTAACATAGAAACGAGTATGGGGTAGATACTTAGACTAAGGTTCTTGAACAATGTACAAGCGAGGTATGCATGATTCCTATATGCATGACTTCTATTAGAGTGCAACATACCAAACGAATTAAACAAACAAGGCATGCTGAACAAAATAGCAAAATATAACACATAGACCCTATAAGCATGTTTTCTACCCTTTAATGCAAATATTAGAATACCCAACCCCCCTTTTCATCAATTTCTCCCATTAATCATTATTACACATTATTACAAGTCCAAATGAAATAGTACAAACCCAAATATGACTAGTTACAGAATGAAACAACTACAAGCCCAATGAAATAGATGCATGCCTAATACAGGACAACCCAGGGATGCCCCCAGGCCTTCAATAGTCTTAATCTTCGCACAACAACAAACCCATACACTACTTACCATAGTAACCTGATTTTCATGCTCAAACCCAACATGTATATCCCAACACTAGGACTAACGGATAACTTTACTTACTCAAACACATGCCCAAAACCAGACATAATACTCATATATTAAGCTAAATTCAAAGACACAAAATGCACATATAAGGCAAGTTATGCTTGTAATTACAGAAATAAAGTTTAAGAGTGACATTATTGACCATTATAGGACAGTAAACCATTCCAAAAAATTTCAAAATGAAGCATGATTCAGAATCAACCTAGGGAACCGTAGATGAAGGTCTAGCAGAATCAGAAACAAATAAAGCACAACCAGCAAATGAAAAGTGTCCATCATGAAAACCCACAGGAACAACGTAACAGAACAAGCTCATGATCAAGCAATTTCTTAATGAAGCAGGGGAAAACTTTAGCATGCTGAACATTAATCACAATATTAGAGACATGTCGATTTCAGAAGCAAGATAGGCTAGTATGGAACATGGTAATAGTTGGCCATATAAAAGAGGAGAAGCTCGTTATGAAATTTACCCTAGAGATTTAAATTAGAGCACATAGTCGAGTAGGTCAGAAGTACACAATAGAACCACAAATATTGTGGGGGCATGGTCATAACTAACAGTAGAACCCAGAAGATAATAGGTTAGGCATGAATGACTTAACAGGAATTAGGATACTTTCTAGGCATGAGTTGGTTGTCATAATAGCCAAGAATAAAGCAGAGAGCCAGACTCAGGACTAACTTTCATTACACACAGTAAACCAAACAGGTTAAGAGAGATAACAATCGTCCATGCTAAATACGTAGGTAGGCATTCATAATCAGAATTCAAGCAAATTCATATGCTAAAGGTATAGAAATCATAAGAGGTCCGCATAGTAAACAAGGTAGCATAGTAGGATGTTATTTCATAGAAGTTTCAGAGACATATACACTGAGCACAAGGTATAAACGAAGAATAATGAAATTTCTATGGCCAAAGAGATTTACCAATTGCAGATTAATCAAACAAGCAAAATAAGAACAACTGCAACAGTACTCTAATTGACAATAGCACAAAGAGCAGCATAATCCCAAAATTCCGAGTGCATCAGAGTTCCCAAGGATTTCAAGTTGACCCCGGGCAGTGCTCGTACTGAGAAAAGGAACAATCAAATTCTAATGGCCTTGGCTTTCAACCGGCCAAGGTCTCAAGTTTAGAACAATAGATCAGTGAGAGCGAGAGTGAGAGAGTATCTTCAGTGATTAAGGTCTGTCCCAAGGGAATCAATGGGGGTTTATATAATGGTGATACAAATAAACAAAAAAGGAAAGAAGACCAATCATGAAAAATAAGGAAAGAAAATTAGTCATATAGAATAAGGAAAAGAAAACCAGTCATACAGAATAAGGAAAAGATCACATGCAAACTGATTTCAAATCGGAATTAAGGCAATGAGTAAGGAAAACCCTAATTAAGCCGGACTCGATGGAAATATACCCTAATCGGAGAGATACTCTGTGTCCCTTGATGTACCTAGCCAGGATCCCATAAGAACTTCAAGATCGAGCCCATTTGGATCCTATTTACACGAAATACACCTTGTGTAAGGGACAACACTTAGTATTACCATATCGGAGTGGTAAGCATTCAGAAAGGTTAAGAAGATCTTTGATTCGAGGGAAAATGCAGAGGAAAAAAGGTGCAAGGATTTCGGTCGCTAGGGTTTAGGTTTGAGAGATGAGAGGGAGTGATCTAGAAGCGGCTGGGCGAGGGAAAATTATCTCTAGGGTTTGGGGGTGAAGGGATATAAGGAAAGGTGGGGATTTGTTGTGGTACGTTGGTCATTTGAAATTAACGGTCAGGATCAAAGGGAAACGGGATGGGTCGTTTAAACGGGCCGCGACCGAGTTCTTTAGAGAGGGTAATTTGGTTTGGGCTTTGGGGTTAATTGGCTAACTTGGTGTGTGGGCTGACGGATTGAGTCCGAAATTGGCTCCAAATTGGGATACAAATTAAATCACAAAATTCATTAAAACAAATTTTTATAAAAAATGACTAATAAAAAAAAAAAAAAATTCATGCAGTAAAATTCTTGAAAATAATAGCCTTACATTATAAAAATATAAGAAATACTATTTAAGTATAAATAATATAATAAATATAATTTTTTATAGAATATTGGCTATTATTGCAAAATTGTGTAAAGTAGCTTCTAAAAATACAAATATAATTATATAAAATAAAATGAAATATTATGAAACATATATGTGGATGAAAATAATAAAGTTTGATGATTAAGTCATAAAAAATAATTTAAAGGGGTAATTAATATATATTCAAATAATTTAAATGCAAGAAAATCAATTATAAGGCTTCAAAAATTACGGAAAATTATAAAAAGTACTTGTATGACTCTTGTAAATCGGTGATGATGTAGGAATGATATTTTAAAAGCCTACATGATATTTATAAAAATATGAGGATAAAATTGAGTATCAACACTGTGTAGTTATCCAGTCTTGTTTCTATTCATGTAATTCCTACGTGTTAGAGTAATTGAGCTATAATCCATGTTAAAAATCATATTTAGGTTATGTGCTTATTTTGTTGTGACCCACTGGGGTCATTTATGTTGTTTAGTTATTTGCTTAAGTTGCAATTATGTACTTTATCATATTTGTTCATTTCATATCATATCTCACTCTATGTTATCATTTACTATTACATCATGTTATCATTGTTTTGGCGGAGTATTATAAGAATTATGAGCCCGTGAGACTAGAGAGATTGATGAATGAGTTGAGTCCTGAGAGCCGGATTGTGAGTGATATTTATGGACTCGGGCCGCACGCCACAGTAGGACCTTATTGGCTTATTTTTGGGATCACGCTACACGCCACAACATACCTTATTGCCTTATCTATTATTATGGGATCGGGTTGCATGCCGCAGTAGTGACGTGTTGGCTTTATATTAGCGCTTGGGAAGGATCCGCTCCTCCGGAGTCTGACATACCAGCAGTGAGAACAGGTACCGCACTGTGATGAGTGATTGTGGAGGAGTGGGAGTTTGAGACAGACAAATTGAGTACTCTGGGAGTGTGAGTACCTGGGAGTATCACTATGATGCATTACAATTTGACTTGTAGGATATAAATGTAACATTTCTCATGCTAGTTGTACTTGTCATATTTTATCAGTGTTAGGCTTAAATTGTTAAACTTGAAAGCATGCCTAAATTTCTGTACTGTGTATGAGCTGAATATGGAAGTTCTCTGAGTTATTACTGTCATTATCTTGTTATATTTGTGCTGTCATTATTTGATTCGGACTGATCTTTATTAGCTCGTCACCACTTTCAACTCAAGGTTAGTCCTGTTATTTATTGACTACATTGGGTCAGATGTACTCATACTACACTCTACACCTAGTGTGCAGATCCAGGTACATTTGGACGCTGTTATTGCTAGATCTGGTGTTAGTACCTACTCGGAGACTTCGAGGTAGGTGCTATGACGCCCGCAAACCTTGACTCTCTTTTCTTTCATTTTATTTTAGTATTGTTCTATTTTCCTAGGAAGTTGTACTAGAGTTTTAGACTATGTTGACATTAGTAGCTCATGTACTCAGTGACACCAGAATTTTGAGATTTGCTGTAGTTGAGTTGCAGTCATTTTTATCGATTTTCACTGTTGAACTTATTAAATCATGTTATATTGTCTCTGAGCCGAGGATCTCCCGAAAATAGCCTCTCTACCTGTCACGACCCAAATTTCCCTCCGTAGGATGTCGTGACTGCGCCTAGTCTCTAAGACTAGGTAAGCGTAATACTTACGAAATAAATCGAGGAATTCAACCATCAACTGATAAATAGGAAATAGAAATCTTTATACACAACTTACAATCCCAAAACTGGTAGTACAAGGCATAAGCTCTACCGAGTTTACTAGAAGAATCCCTAAATACAACTATTCGGAATGGAAATTAAATGGTACAAGTACAATATCAGAAGATGATTCTGAGGTCTGCGAACGCGACGACAAGTTTACCTTGAGTCTCCAAAGCAATGTTCGACCAGCTAGCTAATAATCGACAATAGCCGAGGCACCCGAGATCTGCACAAAAAAATGCAGAAGCTTAGTATGAGTACACCTCAGCGGTATCTAGTAAGTATCAAGACTAACCTCATTCGAGTAGTGACAAGGGACAGTTAAGACACCGTCTGGACTAAACAATCTGAACAAGTATAAATGTAGAACTAGTGGGGAACAATATTAGTATAAGGCTAGGTATGATGACAATAATAATAAAACATTTATAAAAGGGATTGAGCAACAAATAGCAACGAGACACAAAAGGTAATAAAACTGTAGAGTAAGCTGAGTACAGTCCAAATCTGGTGAAACTGAAGAAAAGAAGACAAGTGAAAACTAGTAGGAACAACCGCTTTCACACCAGTTTTACCCAAGGATTTCCACGAGGTTCCAAACCTCAAAATCACAATTCATAGGTCATAATTCGTGAACCCTAATCACTTGGCATTTTGTGCCCACATTACAACTCATAACCGCATAGATGACTCACGTGCCAATAGAACATTCCTCACATAGAAGGCAAGCAGACAAGAGTACGTAAATGGTCAATGACGACAGGATTCATCTTTTACAACCAATATGGTCTATTTAACTACGTGTATGCTTGTGCAAGTGTTCTACCACAATTGAAGTCAATAAATAAGAGTAGAGACAATGAATGGCACATAAGAAACAATCACCACGAAATGTACAGTATACTAAAGGCATCAATGAAGTTTGGAGCAACGACTAGCACAAAGAGATTAGCTACGTAGAACTGAGAAATTAGTGCAACGCGGAGGGAAACAGTTAATAGTATGCCAAAGAAAACAACAATCAAAGACAATCGCACAGAAAAGGGAAATGACACGCCTTACCGAGGTACCGCCTCGTAGTCTCAAATCATAAAATGGATCACAACTTTCCTTATGTCACCACGTGAGCCTTTATATTTAGTTTTGAAAATCATTTTTCCCGAAATAGCATCCCACGTTTTAGCCCACCTTATCACTCCACATGGCTTCTAGTAGTTCCACTACTAGCCACTGGTTTCAACCCCACCTTAGGCCACCGCATGTGTTTTAACACCCAGAGCTTATACCACCGCATGTGTATCAATAATAACAACAATACGACCGATACCTCGTGCAACACAATAACAACCACACGACATAAACCTCGTTCAAACATAGGAACAACCGCACGACAAAAACCTCGTGCAAACACAATAACAACTGCACGACAAAAACCTCGTGCAACAATATAAAACTTCTCTCAACAACAAGTGTGCCAAAACATAACAACTGAAATAAATGACTTTCACAATATGTGCCCACATGCCACAACATTTCCTCAAAACAGTTTCAATATCACAACCACACATAGCCCTCGGTCAACGACACTTAATACAACAGCAACAACGACAATAACACGAGAATACGACAAGTAAATCAACTCAAGAACTTCGGCACACAAAGAGACGGAAGAACGAGCTCACAAAGAAGGACACAACAGGGAATAATAGTCTCAACAAGACTAGATCAACAAGGAAGAGAGTATTGATTCTGCAAAAGTACAATTCGACGATAAGAGAGACAACACGAATCAATAATTATAAATAAGGGTAAATCAACAATGATAAGGGATAGCAAAACTTCATTTTAGGTTGAGCAATTACGAACTAGATACAACAAATTCAATTAAGGATAAGTAAATACGAAAAATATAATAATAACTTCAATTAAGGATAATCAATTAGGGAAGGATAGCATGGCAATAGAAGAGGCAACAACTTCAGTTAAGGCACATAAGAGTTTAATCGACAATAAGGATGGAACATGAAGAAATTAATTCCAAATAAGACACGTAAAGGTGAAACTAGTAAATGGGGGATTTAACATGACAAAACAAGTTCATATCTATATGAACCTAAGAGCCATAAATGGTCAAATTTCCACAAATAAGCCCGAGCACGTACTCGTCACCTCGCGTACCCGGCCTTCACATGAGACAATTAGCATAAATGTCTCAAATCCTAAGGGATAGTTCCCCCACACAAAGTTAGGCTAGATACTTACCTCAAAGAAGCTAGACCGTTACTCTAAAATGACATTCTCGCGTGAAACAACCTCTGGACCGCTTAAATCTGACAAAAATAACTTCGATTCATAAATAAAAATCATAAAAACAATCATAGATAATAAAGCTTCGATTTTTAATTTAAACAAAAAAGTCAACCCAAAAAGTCGAACCCTGGGCCCGCACCTCGAACCTGATAAAATTCACAAAACCCGAATGCCCATTCCGATACGAGTTCAACCATACCAAAATTATCAAATTCCGGTAACGAATTGCCCTCCAAATCCATATTTTTTATTTTTGAAAGATTTTACAAATTTCCCAATTTTTCACTTTGATTCACACCATTTTGATGTTGAAACTCAAATAAAATCATGATGTATACATAGAAATTGAACAAGGGCACTTACCCAATGTTCGTAGATGAAATTCCTCTTTCATAATCGAGCACTCTCGGACCTAGGGTTCAAAAATATCACAAAATGAATCAAAAATCCGAATTACACAGCTGAAAACAAGCTACAGATGTCGCATTTGCGATCCAGGGTTCGCAATTACGAACCCTCACAAAAGTAAAGAAGCCTTCGCAATTGCGCACAAGAACATGGGTGGAAAATGTCGCAATTGAGATAAAATGTTCGCAATTGTGAACTTATACAGGGTAAGAGTTGCAGTTGCGATAAAATGTTCGCAATTGCGACTACACAAGAAATCAACAGTCTCCCGGACACCGAAATGAGCATAACTCTTCTATATGATATTCGAATTCGTCGATTCTTTTTGATATGGCTCCGTAATTACAATACAGATCTAGTGCTTCAATAAAAGCTGAATTTTGAGCTCAATTGCTTAATGTGATACCGTTTATTCTTGAAGACACGATGCCGAAACATCAAAAACAAGTGTAACACAACCCAAACCTATATGAAACTCACCTAAGCTACTCGGGACCTCGTCCAAGCATACCGACAAGTCCCATAAAACAACACGGACCTACTTGAGGCCTCCAATCATATCAAATAATGTTGAAATTACGAATCGCACCTCGAATCGAACTTATACATTTTCAGATCTTCCAAATTCCAATAATCGTGGAAAAACGTATCAAATCAATCCGAAATAACTTCAAATTTTGCACACATGTCATAAATGACATAATGGACCTATTTCTATTTCCAGAATTGAAATCCGAATCCGATATCAATAAAATCAACCCTCGGTTAAAACTCTCCATATTTTTTATACTTAAATTTTCCAATTTTCGCCCAAATGCTTCAAATTATGATACAGATCTCCAAATCCAAATTTGGACGCATGCCTAAGTCCAAAATCACCAAACGAAGTTATTGGAACCATACTACATTCCGGAGTCGTTTACACAAAAGTCCAACTCCGGTCAACTTTTAGGGCTTAAGCTTCCAAAACAAGCCCTTCTTCCAAATTGATCCTGAATCATCCGAAACACAAACTCGACTGCACACGCAAGTCATAGCACATAATATGAGGCTGATTGAGACCTTAAGCCACCAAACAGACGCTAATTCTCAAAATGACCGGTCAAGTCATTATATTTTTCCCCTTTTAAACAAATGTTTGTCCTCGAACGTGCCAAGAATTGTTCCAAAGTCATCAACTCACTGAGTGGACTTACCATACCTACACCTGTGGGTGATCCTACATCACCCCAATCTACATAGGCCCGACGACACCATCCCAACTGAAAATTATTCCCTCCACCCACACTGATAACCTTAGAACCAAATTTCTCACCATCCAATCATTTCCAAAAGACTCGATTCCCACATTAACACACAGTATCAACCTCAACCAACTGCAACAACTCATGCCTACACCCACCAAGTACAACCACGTGACATAACACATCACACATATGCCCATACACATATCTCTAATCATGATAACTGTCCATAATCAAATCCAACATCGGAAATTAACCTCATATCCGTTAGAACCTTGTTTCAAACCTCCACAACACTAACAACGATGCAAGAAACACGAAGATGCCATGACTATTCACTCAAATCAACAAGTCACACCCAACACCACTTGGGCACACACCTCGCAAGCTAAAACCCAATAAGCACAACACTAATATGACTAAATACACAAGGAACACATGAAAGAACTATCAAACAAGCCCGACAGGAACCACTCCCTATCAGTACCATACTACGAATAAATTCCACAATGAAGAATCAAGGTATATGAACAAATCTCAGGGATCTCATCCTAATAAAATAACTTCCACCGTGGCACGTATCCCGATTCAACACATCCAACCATATGAAAACATGAGGATTCCATCTTCAGCTCCGAATCACAAGTAGTATACACATCACATGGACCGAAACTTTCCACTAATACACTTCCTCCAATAAAATCACAACACATACTAAGCTCCCACACCGGTAGAGCATCTAAATCACAAGTCATAACCCATCACCCAGAAACCACATCAAAACTACCGAAATGAGTAACAAGAAGTCACTTCTAGTCACATGGTTCTCAATAATGAATAAAACAAAGCGATAGACACATGATACCACTATAGAATCTCCGAACAGGGGTGAACACATAAACAGAGTACAAAAGCACGAAACTCACCCATATGTGAAGCAAAATATGAGGACTCACCCCGATAAGCAGGACCGAAACAAAATACGAATGATCCTCTATAACAAATCGAACCCATACCGGTGTGACATCATCTAGTGTAGCGGTCTCAGGCCTACCATAGAAAAAACCTCAATGAGCCGAGCCTCCCCCTCTTGGGCGCCCTCTACTCGCCTGAACTGCATCCCAAGCTGGCAGTGCAGAGATATTAGTAACTGGAGCAGAACTCATAGCCTGAATACCCCGTTGTGATGCATCTGCCCGGAGTCTGGGATAATCTCTCACCATATGGATGGTACCCCCACACTCAAAGCAATCTCTCTGCTGACGTGGCTGTGGAAGCTGTCCGATACGGGTACCTTGAGACCCATGGGTACTTGAAACACCGTGTGAAGCTTGAAGTGGAAACTGAACTGGTTTACCCACAAAACCTCTACCATGCCGTACCCTGCCTCTAAAATAGGGACTAGTAGATCTCCCCAGTCTACGAGGCTTCTTAGCCTCCATGTCCTCTCTCTCCTGACCTCGCATGCACTCTAATCGGTGAACGATCTCTACCACTTGCTGAAATAAAATATCCGACTCCAACTCTTGAGCCATGTTGAACCGGATATCATGATTGAGCCCCTCAAAGAACTTACAGACCCGCTCTCTAACAGTAGAACCCAAGGTAGTTGCATGTATGGATAACTCATTAAATATAACGACATACTCTAACACTGACATCGCCATGGCACAGCTTCTCAAACTCCACACGCCATGAATCCTGAAGAGTTTGGAGAACAAGGTCTCTCAAGAACATCCTTGAAAACTGAATCCATGAAAGTGAAGCTGCATCGGTCGGACTACCCAACTCGTACGCTCGCCACCACCGATATGCTGCTCCCTAAGCTAGAACATAGTAAAAGCAACCCCACTTGTCTCCACAATACCCATAGTGCATAGAATATGGTAGAACTACCCTAGGAACCCATGTGTATCCTCTGAAGCCAAACCACTGAAAGTAGGAGGGTAATACCTCTTGAACCTCGCAAGTATAAGCTGTTCTTCCTCATATGCTTCTGCCCTAACCACGAGTTGGACTGGGATGACAGGCTGTGTCGGTGCGACACCTGGAACCTGACCAACGTGGACTTGCCTCTCCGGAGTATGGGCGCGAGAGTCTGAGCTCCTCCTGCTATCTATGAAGTAGTTGGTGCAATCGGAATCAACCCCGCCTAAGCCAATGTACCAAACATGTTCAGGAACTGTGCCAAAGTCTCCTGAAGTCCTGGGGTCACAAGAGGTGCCTCCGGTACCTCTCTCCTAACAAGAGCTACTGGAGGCTCCTCAACAACTGCTCTGACAGATGCTCAAGCTGTGGCACATGCTCCTCCTCGGCCTTTGCCTCTGTCTCAGCCCCGACCCAAGGAAACACTAGCTCTGGGGGTAGCATCGTCGGTAAGTGCAGCTCGTGTCCGCACCATTTGTGAGAGAATAGAATGACAAAGGTTCAAACTATGAGATCAATAAACTCGCACGATAGGAATGAATAAAGAGAAACTGTCCTATTAGTTCTGTAGCCTCTCAAAGATAAGTACAAACGTCTCCGTACCAATTCTCAAGACTCTACTAAACTCGCTTATGACTCGCAACACCTATGAACCTAGAGCTTTGATACCAACTTGTCACGACCCCAATTTCCCTCCGTAGGATGTCGTGATGGCACCTAGTCTCTAAGACTAGGTAAGCCTAACACTTACGAAATAAATCGAGGAATTCAACCATCAACTGATAAATATGAAATAGAAATCTTTATACACAACTTACAATCCCAAAATTAGTAGTACAAGTCATAAGCTCTACCAAGTTTACAAGAACAATATCGGAAGGTGACTCCAAACCTGCGAACGCGATGACAGGTTTACCTTGAGTCTCCACAGCAATGCTCGACCAGCTAGCTAATAATCAACAATAGCCGAGGCACTTGAGATCTGCACAAAAAAATGCAGAAGCTTAGTATGAGTACACCTTAGAGGTACCCAGTAAGTATCAAGACTAACCTTTAGTGGAATAGTGACGAGGGACAATCAAGACACCCATTGGACTAAACAATCTAAACAAGTATACATGTAGAACTAGCGGGGAACAATATCAGTATAATGCTAGGTATGATGACAATACCAATACAAAATTTATAAAAGGGACTAAAAACTACAGATAACAACGAGACACAATAGGTAATAACACTGTAGAGTAACCTGAGCACAATCCAAATCCGGTGAAACCGAAGAAAAGAAGACAAGTGAAAACTAGTAGGAACAACCGCTTTCACACCAACTTTACCCAAGGATTTCCACGAGATGCCAAACCTCAAAATCAAAAATCACAGATCCCAATTCATGAACCCTAATCACTTGGCATCTTGTGCCCACATTACTACTCATAGTCGCATGGACGACTCACGTGCCAATAGAACATTCCTCACATAGAAGGCAAGTAGACAAGAGTACGTATAATGGTCAATGACAACAGGATTTATATTTTACAATCGATATGGGTGATTTAACTATGTGTATGCTTGTGTAAGTGTTCTACAACAAATCAAGTCAATTAATAAGAGTAGAGACAATGAATGACCCATAAGAAATGATCACCACGAAATGTACAGTATAATAAAGGCAACAATGAAGTTTGGAGCAGCGACTAGCACAACGAGATTAGCTACATAGTATTGAGCAATTAGTGCAACACGGAGGGAAACAATTAATAGTATGCCAAAGAAAACAACAATCAAAGACAAATGCACAAAAAAGGGAAATGACAACAAGAGCCCTACCATGGTACCGCCTTGTCGTCTCAAATCATAAAATGAATCACAACTTTCCTTATATCACCACGGGAGCCTTTATATTTAAGTTTGAAAATCATTTTTCCTGAAATAGCATCCCGCGTTTTAGCCCACATTATCACTCCACATGGCTTCTAGTAGTTTCCTTACTAGCTACGTATTTCAAGCCCACCCTATGTCACTGCATGCATTTCAACACCCATACCTTATACCACTGCATGCGTATCAATAATAACAACAGCACGACAGAAACCTTGTGCAAACACAATAACAACCGCACAACAAAAACCTCGTGCAACAACATAACAATTCTCTCAACAACAACTAGTGTGCCAAAACATAACAACTGAAATAAATGACTTTCACAATATGGTCCCACATGCCAAAACATTTCCTCAAAATAGTTTCAATATCACAACCACACATAGCCCTCAGTTCAACGACACTTAATACAACAACAACGACAATAACACAAGAATACGACAAGTAAATCAACTCAGGAACTTCAGAACACAAAGAGACGGAAGAACGAGCTCACAAAGAAGGATACAACAAGGAATAATAGTCTCAACAATACTAGATCAACAAGGAAGAGAGCATTGATTCCGCAAAAGTACAATCTGACGATAAGAGAGACAACACGAATCAATAATTCTAAATAAGGATAAGTCAACAATGATAAGGGATAACAAAACTTCATTTTAGGTTGAGAAATTATGGAAGAGATACAGCAAATTGAATTAAGGATAAGTAATTACGAAAAAGATAATAGTAACTTCAATTAAGAATAAGAAATTAGAGAAGGATAACATGGCGATAGAAGAGGCAACAACTTCAGTTAAGGCACATAAGAGTTTAATCGGCAATAAGGGTGGAACATAAACAATTTATTCCTAATAAGACACGGAAAGGTGAAACTAGTAAATGGGGGATTTAACATGACAAAACAACTTCATATCTAATGAACATAAGAACCTAAGAGCCCTATACAGTCAAATTTCCAGAAATAAGCCCAAGCATGTACTCGTCACCTCGCGTACACGGCCTTCACATGACAAAATTAGCACAAACGACTCAAATCTTAAGGGGTAGTTTCCCCACACAAAGTTAGGCAAGATACTTACCTCAAAGAAGCTACACCGTTACTCTAAAATGACCTTCTCGCGGGAAACAACCTATGAATGGCTCAAATCTAACCAAAATAACTTCAACTCATAAATAAAACTCATAGAAAATAATTTTGAATAATAAAGCCTCGATTTTTAATTAAAACTAAAAAGTCAACTCAAAAGTCAAACCTCGAGACTGCAACTCAGGACCAGATAAAGTTTACAAAATTCAAACACCATTCTGATATGAGTTCAACCATACCAAAATTATCAAATTCCGATAACGAATCCCCCTCCAAATCCCCATTTTTCATTTTTGAAATATTTTACAAATTTCCCAATTTTTCACTTTGATTCTCACCATTTTGATGTTAAAACTCAAATAAAATCATGAAGTATACATAGAAGTTGAATAAGGTAACTTACCCAATGATTGTAGATGAAATCTCAAAATCCCGCACTCTCAGACCTAGGGTTCAAAAATATCACAAAATGAAGCAAAAACCCGAATTACACAGCTGAGAAAAGCTGAAAATGTTGCATTTGCAATTGCGAACCCTCGCAAAAGCGAAGAAGCTTTCGTAATTGCGAACAAGAACATGTCTGTAAAATGTTGCAATTGCTATAAAATGTTCGCAATTGCGATTTGGAACATGCCAAGAGTCGCAATTGCAATAAAATGTTCGCAATTGCGACTACACCAGAAACCAACAGTCTCCTCGGCACGGAAATGAGCATAACTCTCCTATATGATGTTCGAATTCGACGATTCTTTTTGCTATGGCTCTGTAATTACAATACAGATCTAATGCTTCAAAAAAATTGAATTTTGAGCTCACTTGTTTAATGTGGTGCCACTTATGCTTGAAGAAACGACACCGAAATATCAAAAACAAGCACAACACAATCTAAACCTATTCGAAATTCACACAAGCCACTCGGGACCTCATCCGAACATACCAACAAGTAACCTAACACAACACGGACCTAGTTGAGGCCTCAAATCACATAAAATAATGTCAAAATTACCAATTGCATCTCGAATCGAACTTCTAAATTTTCAAATCTTCCAAATTCCAAAACTCGTGCCGAATCGTATCAAATCTATCTGAAAAAATTTCAAATTTTGCACATAAGTCATAACTGACATAACCGACCTATTTCAACTTACGGAATCAAAATTCGAACTCGATATCAATAATGTCAACCCTCGGTCAAACCTCTCCACCTCCAAATTATTCTATGGACATTTAAATCCATATCCGGGCACACGCCTTATTCCAACATCACCATATGAAGTTATTGGAACCATCAAAATCCCATTCCCAAGTTGTTTACACAAAAGTTAAACTCCTATCAATTCTTAGCGCTTAAACTTCTAAAATAAGAATCCTTTTTCCAAATTGATCCTGAATCATCCGAAACCCGAACTCAACTGCACACACAAGTCATAACACATAATATGAGGCTGATCGAGACCTTAAGCCACCGAACGGGGTGATATTTCTCAAAACGACCGGTTGAGTCATTACACTACCCTTCCGGGGTAGGGATAAGGCCTGCATATATTCTACCCTCCCAAGAACTTAATGATGGGATTCTACTGGGTTGTTGTTGTTGTTGTTGTTGAACTTATTAAATCATGTTTTTAATTCCAATGCATAGTTATTATGTGATTGTTGCCTTTCCTAGTAAAGTGATAGGCGCCAGCATGACAAGTTGGATTTGGTTCGTGACAAGTTGGTATCAGAGCACTAGGTTACTTAGGTCTCACGAGTCATAAGCAGGTTTAGTAGAGTATTGCGGATCAGTCCGGAGACGTCTGTACTTATTTTCGAGAGGCTACCGAACCATTAGGAAACTTCACTTTCTTCAATTCTTGTCATGCTTATTTGTTGATTTCGGAAACTAAACTTGTATTATTCTATTTTCCACAAATGGTGAGGACACGTGGAACCGGATCGGACGGACGGTCACCAGTACCACTAGCTAGGGTCATGAGAAGTTGGGGCCACGGTAGAGGCTGAGGTACAACTCGTATTGCAACTAAAGCACTACCTGTGGAGCCACTAGTTACTCCAACTCAGGAGCAGATTCCTGATGTGGTTGAGCCAGTAGGACCAGCTTAGACACCAGCTGTACCCATTGTGATTCGAGGCCTTTAAGAGGCTTTGGCCCAGATATTGACTGTATGCGTTAGCCATGATCAAGAGGTTTCAGTTTCGGCGGCACCAGCCACTTCTCAGGCTGGGGGAGGTGCTCAAACTCCCGAAGCCCATACTTTAGAGCAGGTAGTTCAGGGACTTCAGACACCGGGGGTACTACCAGCCCAGTCGCTTGCAGCTGCCCGGGACCAGGTTGGTCTACCTATGAATGATAGGAGAAGAAGATGCTATAGCGGTTTGGGAGGCTCAGGCCTCCAGAGTTCAGTGGGGTTGAGTCAGAGAATGCTCAGGATTTCTTAGATAGGTTCCAACAGATCATTCGTACGGCAGGTATTCTAGAGACTAGCAGAGTCTTATATACTACTTTTCAGTTGTCAGGGTAGCCTTCAGATGGTGGGAGGCCTATGAGTTGAGCAGGCCAACCGGTGCTGCACCACTTACGTGGCATGAGTTCTCAGTTCTCTTCTTAGAGAAGTTTGTTCCACAGACCCTCAGCGAGGAGTTGCATAGGCAGTTTTAGCAACTACACTAGGAGAGTATGTTAGTGAGGGAGAGGATTAAGAGGTTCATTGATGACCTCAACTATAGACTGCACTTCATCATGACTCAGGAGATTGCGTCAGGTGCGAGATTTGATAAGGTGGTTGATATTGCTAGACACCTAGAGTAGGTTCGTTGTCAAGAAAGTGAGGAGAGGGAGGCCAAGAGGCCTCGTGGTTCAGGTGGTTTCAACAGTGCCTCATCTGGAGGACAGTCTCACTAAAGCAAAGGTCGTTCTTATAGGCTCGCTCAGATGTCTTGTCCGGTTCATCGTGGTGCATCATCTAGTCATAGTTCATACAGTGCTCGTCTAGGTCAGTCATCTCTTAGTGCCCTCCAGATCAGAGTTTATCCCATGATCCATTAGTTTAGGATTCATCTGTACTAGGTCCTTCTAGTAAATATTCTTGTTCTCTAGGTCCGATTCAGTCCCTGCAGCCATTGACGAATCGGAGTTGCTTCGAGTGTCGAGACATTGGACATATATGGAGGTATTGTCCCCGTCATTTGAGAGGTCTAGTTTAGGAGAGGGGTCAGGCTATGACTTTTGTACCAGTTACTTCACCACCCGCTCAGCCAGCTCGGGGTGGGGCTCAGGAAACTAGAGGTCGCCCTAGAAGGGGAGGCTGATCAATTGGTTGTTGCGTGAGACGTAGTGATCACATATATTGTTTTAGTGTGCCACTGGTATTCTTCCATATTATTTGACCCTGGTTCCACTTATTCATATGTATCATCATATTTTGCTCATTATTTGGATATGCCCCGTGAGTCCTTAGTTATGCTTGTTCATATATCTACGCCGGTGGGTCATTTTTGTTACACCCCATGTTTTTGTATGTGAGAGTACATCGTAAGTCAATTGATGTAAGCTCAGAAATAAGATATTTGATGGAATATAAAGTAAGTTAATCATGTTATGTTGGAGGTTACAAATATTTAAGATCATGAATAACGAGTACCAAGAGGGTTGGAAAGCTCAGAAGATAAACCAATTGAAGAAAATAAGTTTCGTCGAAAGACGACGAGTTTGGAATGTTATAACATGTACTTTAGGGTGATACTAGGGTTCATTACATGATAAGTAGGTTATTCTATGAGTTAATTTTTATCGTATGATAGTTGTGTTCTACGTTTTGAAGTCAAGCAAGTGCTGGAACAAAAGTTGGCAAAGGTCTTCACAAGTTACAAGCTCATGCCATAAGGTAGTTAACCTAAATCCATGAAGATATTATCTTTAAGATGATAAGAATTTAATCTTATTGGGCTTAAATGATACAAAGGTGTATAAGGGTGGATAACAAGTATTAGAAGTTAAACGAATCAAGGATGTTGTCAGCCGTATTTTCGGGTAAACCTAGAGGTGCTTAATACACTCAAGAGGTAGTTTTTTAAGGTATTTGAATCATATAATATCCGTATCATAAGTCTTGAAGTCAAATGAGTTATGAGACAAAAGTCAACAAAAGTTGTCGCAACTTAGGTTCATAATTTTACTTGAACATTAGGTCAAATATTACTAAGATTTTATTTACTTAGAATTATGGATATACATAAACACAAAATTGAAGATCTATGAGTCTAGTTTCTAAAGAATTAAACCGTTCGTCGATACGATCTTGGAGTAAAGAGATATTCGCGTTTTCGCGAGACTGCGCCAAGCACCTATCTGTGGGGCCCACTTAGGCGGTTTAAGACATTTAGATCTATTTATGACGCCTCCAACCCGTTTTAAGCCATTTATTTCACTATATTCAGACCTTAGAACCCTAAGAACACCCTCTCAATATTCTCTCAAGATTCAAGACCCAAACAAAGGGCAAACAACACAAATCAAGTGTCGGGAATCCCGTGGCGCTAGTAAGTTTCTTTTTCTTCTTGTTGTTGCTCATTTTTGTGTTGTTCCAGCTCTTGTGGGAGGTCGTTTTAAGGGTTTTATGTTCTGTAAATACTCCCTCAAGTTCTTAATATCAACCCTAGGTGATTTCAAGCCTTCTAAAGTGATTCTAGTGACGAAAAACACAAATTGATTGCTAGTCTCGCTTTCTTGTTGTTGTGGCAGAATTGGAGGGATATTTCATGGATAATTAAGGTCAAATTGGAGTTTTTATTTATGTATAAAGGTAAGGAACCTCTTGATCTATATGTATTTAATATTATCCAATTTGCTTCTAAGTCATTGAAGCTAGAACTACTGAAATATATATCGAAAGGCTTGGTAGTAATGTTATCGGTTGGTGGCTGTTTTGGGAGGGTAAATATGATTAACATTGATATTGTTTGGGCTGTTTCGTGATTTTTTTAACTTGTTGGAAGTCATATAAATAGGGGAGGTTCTGCCCGTTTCATCGTAAAATAGGTTGTGGTCGGTACATAATAGTTACGACGCTTAAACGTTAACGATAGTGTCATTTCTCCTATTGTAGACTAAGGAGTCATGACTTTTTCATAGTTTGAGGTTGGGACAGTATATACAAGGTATGCGAGGCTATCCCTTTCCTTATTTTGCACGACTCCGATTGTACATAATGCAGTGAACGAGCTTCCAAAGATACTCTACTCTTAGAAGCTAGCAGTACTTACATTGTTTCCCTTCTTATGGAATAATTGATTTTGAGATTGCTTCTCTTATTCTTATGTTATCAATGTTGTTGGTAATTCCTGATTCTTATAAGATTCTCGATGAAGAGTTAGCCCTAATGATGTTTACCGAGAATACCGACCTTACGTCACTCCGTAATGTTCAGAACATGATTCTAATGAGTCTTGCATGCATTATATATATGTATCTATTTTACTCTACCGAGCCACGCTATAGTCAGCCGGGTATGATACCTATTGTGTAACTACTGATCAGTTGGGTTTACCGAGTCCTCTTTGAGGCCGGGTATGATATGATGATGCCCATAGAGGCGAATATTCTATGATGATGATGATGCCCACAGAGGAGGATGTTTAAAAAGATTATGTATATATATGTATCATGCGTTTCATGTTAATGTCTCTTAGAAGCATTCAGATGCTACAGGTTGTATCTCCTACATCTCTCTTTACATTACTGTTCTTATTTATGCTTTTCTGCCTTACATACTCAGTACTTTATTCGTACCGACGTCCTTTTATTTGTGGATGCTGCATGTTGTGCTGCAGGTCCTGATAGACAGGTAGACACAGCTCCCCCCACCACAATAGGCTTTCCAGTTCAACGGTTATAGGCGAGATCGCTTCTCCGGACTTGACGTGGTCTTGGTATGCATTTTTATTATAGATATTATGGGTATGCGGGTCACTATTCTAGCTATGTTGCATTACTTAGGCTCCTTTAGAGGCTCATAGACAGGTGTCGACTCATGTATAGTT
>MDKJ01080115.1:0-15883 GCA_005239525.1 Nicotiana knightiana
CCCCCACCCTAAAAGAATGTTATTAATAGTACTTTCTTTTCATTTTATAAATAGATTATTTTTCATTGAAATAAATAGTATTTTCTTTTCATGATATCGAAAAGTATTTTTTTTTATTTTAACAAAAAAGAAAGTACTTTCTTTTCATGATGTAGAAAAAGTATTTCCTTTTATTTCAATGAAAAAAAGTATTTTCTTTTCATGATATAGAAAAAATATTTTTTTCATTTCAACAAAATGAGTATTTTCTTTTCATGATGTAGAAAAGGTATTTTCCTTTATTTCAATAAAATTATTACTTTATTCTCATGTTGTAGAAAGTGTACTTTCTTTTTCAACTAAAAAAGTATATTTTATTTATTATTATGGAGTATTTGTGTGAATTTTTAGAAGAATAATTAAATTTTTGAAAAAAATAGAGTCCTAAAAATGTTGGGTATTTGAGGAGGGGAGAGGGGTGGAGGGAAAGGAAACATGGGGACTTGGGGAAAGGGGGTGAGGAGAATAGCATAAAAAAATATTTTCCTAAAAACATATTTTCTACCAAACATTAGAAAATAGTTTCCGAAAAATTTTTCCACTCACCAACCAAACAAGGGAAAATAAGTGATAAAATCATTTATTTTTCATGAAAACATTTTCTAGGAAAACATTATCCCTTTATACCAAACACACCCTTAGAATCACTTTCTTATAAACATATTTTAGATTTATATAAACATCTATTCTCTAAGTTAACTGCTCTCATAACATAATCTCTTTTACAAGCCTTATAAAATATGGACTACTTTCAGAACTCTTTCAACCTATCTCTAGACTCTTTTATAATTTCACGTCCCTCTTAAGTCTTACATCCCTTATATATACCCTCTCATAAATATATATAGTAAGTCATTCCCTAATATTAATTAATCATAGTATAAATAATAGGTTCCTAAAAATTTAGTCTAAGTCTTATGAAGCTACCTCAGGTAGATTTTAAGGGGTCCCTAACAACTTCCTCTTAGAAGAACAAGAACCTTTATCTATAATCTCACTGATTTGCAGACCTATATGGAACATCACTTAGTAGTTAAATAGTAACCCCTAGTATACCTTTAAATATTAGGTAGCAACTCTCTTTCATCAACAATAGAGAACCCACAATTTGAATCCTGTCTTGACTACTGCAAAATAGGGTGCAACACTTCTCAGATTGGTATTGGGTGTGGCTTGATGCAGGAGGGTCGAGTAATTGCTTATGCTTCACGCCAGTTGAAGCATCATGAGAAGAACTACCCCATTCATGATTTGGAGTTGGAAGTCATCATCCATGAATTGAAGATGTGGAGGTATTATCTCTAATGTGTGTCTTGTGAGCTATTTACAGATCATCGTATCTTTCAACACTTGTTCAAGCAAAAGGATCTAAATTTGAGGCAGCACTGATGGTTAGAGATGCTAAAGGACTATGATATTACCATTTTGTATCATCTCAGGAAGGCCTATATGGTGGCAAATGTCATGAGTAGAAAGGCAGTGAGTATGAGTAGCCTTGCATTTATTCTAATTGGTGAGAGGCCGCTTGCATCAGATGTTCAAGCCTGGCAAATCAGTTCGTGAGGTTAGATGTTTCAGAGACTAGCTGAGTTCTATCTTGTGTGGGATCTCGGCCTTCCTTATATGATCGCATCAGAGAGCGTCCGTATGATGAACCCCATTTGATTGTCCTTAAGGACACGGTTCAGCACGGTGATGCCAAGGAGGTTTCTATTTGGGATGATGGGGTGTTGCGGATGTAGGGTAAAATTGGTGTAACTAATGTAGATAGGTTATGTGAGTCGATTATTGAAGAGGCCCACAGTTCGCGGAATTCCATTCATCCAGGTGCCATAATGATTTCTTGGGACTTGAGGCAGCATTATTGGTGGAGGAAGATGAAGAAGGCCATAGTGGGGTTTGTAGCTCGGTGCTTAAATTGTCAGCAGGTGAAGCACAAGCAGAGGCCAGACGCTTTGCTTCAGAGGCTTGCGATTACAGAGTGGAAATGGGAGCGTATCACCATGGACTTTATAGTTGGGCTCCCATAGACTTCGAGGAAGTTTGATGTTATTTGGGTAATTGTGGATTAGTTGACCAAATCCACTCATTTCATTCTAGTTGGGACTACCTATTCTTTGGAGCGGTTGGCGGAGACATGGATTATCACATTGAAACAATGCAACAAATCACGTAGAAGGCATAACACACACAAAAGATGTCATAAATTGTTCCAACACAAGAATAACAACAAGCATCACTCTGATGTGCCACATATAAAAAATCCAAAATCATCCTTATGATGGTGTGTGAGCTTCACATTTTTATGAATATTTTGACGAAATAGCATCATGCGCATAACCCCCTGTATCTTGTCGCATGTGTATCAATATAAACACCACCATTATGTCACCACATGCGCATCTCAATCACAACAAGATAGCCAACCTCATACCACATGCACATATGCCACAACATCGCCCGGACAATAATACCAATGCCACACAATACATAGCCCAAGGCTCAACAATAATAATTACAAGAATAACAATAATAACACAAGAGTACGAAAAGAAAATCAACAATGAATGTGCTTCACATAAAAACAATTTCAATTCAAGGCATATTAATAACCTAAGGCCTAATTCGGTCAATTGCCACATATATGCCTGTGTTCACACTCGCCACCTCGTGTACACGTCTTTTCACATAGTACAAGTAATGCGAATAGACCAAATCCTATAGGTTAATTCCTCCACACAAAGTTACACAAGATATTTATCTCAATAGGCCAATTCAATACTCTAAAAATTCTTTCCCTTTAAAATTCATCTCCGCCCGACTCAAATCTAGAAAGAAACGACTTACTAATATCAAACAATACAAGGGAAACCAATTTCAATTAATAAACCAAAGATCTTAACAGTTTTTCCTAGAAGTTAACAAAAGACATTATCGGGCCCACCCGGTAAAAACCCGAGTCAAGGGGTAGATCTTGACTATCCATAACCCCACGAGTCCAAATATATGTTTGGTCTTCAAATCTGAGTCCAAATCGACTCTCAAATATCAAATTTTTATTTTTGAAAACATAGTCAAAAATCCCCAAAATTTCTTTTCAAATCCCATGATTTTGATATTAAATCCATAAAAAAAATCATGATATCATGTCAAAAATTGAGTAAAAATCACTTACTCAATTATTTGGTATGAAAATCTCCCCCTAAAATTTCCTCCGGCCGACTCTAGGGCTCAAAATGTGATAAAATGAGACGAAGTCCAAAAATTGTGACATTTTGTTCAGTTGCGGATGTCGCAAATGTGACCCCCAAAAATGCCACAAGTGCATCACAAATGCGATGCCTGAAAAATCTAGGGAATGTTGCAAATGTGACCATGACTTCGCAAATACGAAGTCAGTTCCCTAGGCAAAAGTGGCTAAAAGGTTGCAAAAGCGAACAACTCCCAGCCCAATCCCTCTTTCCATTTGCGAGGCTGGCTTCATAAAATATGAAGCTTTCCACCAACTACCCCCTTTGAAAATGCGATGTGCATTTCGCAAATGCGATACTCGCAAATGCGAATTTGTCCTCGCATTAGTGATAACTGTAGCACCAGTACACCAGGTGCTGAGAAGAAGCCCAAACCAATCTGAAATGCGTCTAAAACCCCATCCCAGCCCCTTGGGCTCCACACCAAACATCCACAGAAATATAAAAATATCATACAAACTCACTTACACTCTTAAAATACCAAAATAATATCAGAAATCACGAATCGATACTAAAACACATAGGAAATTACATGAACTCAAGAATTTCTAAATTCACAACTGCGAGTCTGATTCCTACTAAACCATCTCGGAATGATACCAAATTTTATGCACAAGTCACAAATGATACAACAGACCTATTCCATATACCAAATCTACAATCTGAACTGGATAGCCATAAAGCCAACCCATGGTCAAACTTAAGAAATTTTTAAACCTTCAAATTCCCAACTCTCGCCAATTAGAACCAAAATCTTCTAGAAACACCCAAATGTAAATCTAGGTATATGCCCAAGTCCAAAATCACCATCTAGACCTAACGGAACCATCACAATTTTGATTCGATGTCAAATACATAAAAGTAAAACTTGTTCAACCCGTTCAACTCAAAACTTCTACATTCAGATTCATTCTTCCAAGCCAAATACCAACCTCTGAAAAATAAAAACTGACCATACATGCAAGTCATGATATCTCATCTGAAGCTACTCAAGCCCTTATACCACCGAACGAAATGCAAATTCTCAAAATGATAGGCGGGTCATTACAATCTACCCGACCGGTTATTTTGAGCTCTAGCGCATCGTTCATCAGTTTAAGGCCATGCGCAGCTTCACTTCAGGAGTATGACTTGTACGTATGGTTGGAATTGAATTCCGGGAGTTTTGGAGTTGATTTGCAAAGAGAACTCTCATTTCGGAAGCTTTAAGTTGGAAGAATTGACTAAGGCAAGATATTGTAGTAAACGGCCTTGAAATAAGGATTTGAAGGTTCCAACAGGTTCGTATGATGATTTTGAACTTGGGCGTATGTCCGTATCGGGTTTTGGATGACCCGAGAGCGTTTCGGCACCTATTGTGGAAGTTAGCCCTCGGAAGAATTTCATAAGTTTTGTTGAAGTGAATTTCAGTGTTATGGATGTCCGTTTGGGATTTCGAGTTTGGAAATAGCTCCGTATGGAAATTTTGGTATTGAGGGCACAATCGGAAGTAAATTAGGAGGTCTGTAGGTCATTTTGGAGTCATTTGGCTAAAATTAGAAATTTGAAGGTTTTTGAGAAGTTTGACCGGAAAGGGACTTATTGATATCAGAGTCAAATTCTGATTCTGGAAGTTGGAGTAGGTCTGTAATGTTTATTATGACTTGTGTTCAATATTTGAGGTCAATCGGACGTGATTTAATAGGTTTCGGCATCGAATGAAGAAGTTGAAGTTCTAAAGTTCATCATTTTCGGGTTGGGGCGTGATTCGTGGTTTTGGCATTGTTTGATGTGATTTGAGGCCTCGAGCAGCTCCGCATTATGTTTTGAAACTGGTTGGTGTTATTGCACGGGGTCCTAGGGGCCTCGGGTGGATTTTGGGTGGTTAACGGATCGAAAATTGAATTTGGGGAAGGGCTGAAGCAACTGATATCTGGTGCGATCGCACCTGCGCAAAAAGGGCTGCACGTGCGAGTTCGCGGGTGCGAACCAATGGTATCAGGTGCGGTGGGTGGAGAAGAGCTTGGGAGCGCAGGTGCGAGTGTATTCCGCACCTGCGAAGGCACATATGCTGAAAGGAAGGCGCAGGTGCGGAACCATGCTAGGCAGGAGGAATGTGAAGGTGCGAGGTTTTGGCCGCACCTGCAAGACCGCAGATACGGCTGGTTGACCGCAGGTGCGGAAAGGGCTGGAGGCAGTGAGGGCTTTTATAAACAAGAATTGCCATTTTTCGCCCATTTTTCATTTGGTTTGGGCGATTTTGGAGAGCTTCAAGGGGAGAAATTCTTAAAATATCACAAGGTAAGTTTTTTCCACTCATTACAGGTTAAATACATAATTTAAATACGGATTAAACTATGGAGATTTGTAGAAATTTGGGATTTTGAAGAAAACCTAGAATTTGGTATTCTTCGAATGTGACCACGATTTTGGGCATGAAATTGAGAATAAACTATATATTTGGGTTTGTAAAGTTATGGGTGATCATTATCTTCAAAAATTTCGGAATCCGGGCACGTGGATCCGAGGGTGATTTTTTTATCGACTTTTGCGATTGGGTTAGGAATTGTTATAAATTGAATTGTTATGAGTAATTGACTATATTTTTATGGGTTTGCATGATTATTGACTAGTTTTGGAGCGTTGTGCATAGATTTGAGTTGTCGGAAGGGCTTGGGAGCCGATTATGGAACTTCGGAGCGAGGTAAGTGTCCTTTGTAACCTTGTAAGAGGGAATTGTTCCCGTAGGTGAAATAATTAATTATGTACTATTGTTTGTGGGTGGGGGGGGGGCTACGTACGCATGAGGTGACGGGAGTCCGTGTTTAGCTACTATAATTCTTAAGTCCGGGTAGTCTAGGATCCAAAAGCATGCTTACTTGTCGTACTTGTAACTTTATTGTCAATTTAAAATGTTTAAATCATATCGAACTTGGCAAATGAATTTCAAAGATTTAACATTTATTTTCTTAAAAGGAGAAATTTGTAAATTTCCTGCGTAATTGTTTCATGATGAAGTCTTGATAGACTGATTGAATGTGTGTATCTATGAGTACCTGCATCGCATGTATGATTCGCGAGCGGGGTAACTCTTTATTTATATTTGACCGCTTCGCAAATATATTCCCCGAGAGGGGTGATCCTTTCCACTACTCTCATGGAAGTGGGATGTCCGCCTTGGCAGGTTAATAGATGAATCTATGGTTTGCCCCGTTCGACCCTTCGGCAGTGCACATTTTATTATTTTGTTGGATCGGGTCGTATGTCTTCGGCATGATTTGCGCATGCTTGCGTTTCTACCTTGAAAATTTATGAGTAATGATATATGTTCCTTGGCCTGAGATGAATTGTTAAATGATGAAATATGAACTCTTGGAAAATCTCTTATTATTAAAAGAATTGTCTACCTACTTCCTGTTTATTGAGTTTGAAATTACCTTAGAAAATTCATACTTGTGTACATTTTGGTACTTAAATATTTGGACAACTAGCAAGCGTCGAAGTCGACCTCTCGTCACTACCTCTTCGAGGTTAGGCGGGATACTTACTGGGTACACGTTGTCTTTGTAGTCATACTACACTTACTGTGCATTTTGTTGCACATGCACATATATTGTCTAGTGGCCCAGTTGGCACAACGGTATGGGTAATACGGAGACTTAGGTGAGATGCACCTCTCGAGATGACCGCAACCAGTAGAGTCTCCTTCAGAGTATTGTATTGTACTTCCTCTACTGTCTAATTATATTTCGGATAGATTATTTTATTACATCTTATTTTCTAGAAATTTCTCATGTACTTGTGACGCCGGGTTCTGGGATGACTATGGGATTTATTCATCATTTGAATTTCTTAAAGACATTTTTGTTTACTCAGTGGAAGTTCATTATTTTCTATATAATGTAATGAAAAGAAATGATTTCAAAACTACTAAAACGAGAATTTGATCAACTTCTTGTTGTTGGCTTTCCTAACAGTGGTGTCCGGTGCCATCACGACCTTTAACGGATTTTCGGTCGTGACAACATGGTATCAGAGCACTACATTCCCTTAGGTCTTACGATTATGAGCCTACAAGTCTAGTAGAGTCTTGCAGATTGGTAAGGAGACGTCTATACTTATCTTCGAGAAGCTACAGGGTTGTTAGGAGTACTTCCCTTATTGATTCCTCATCGTGCGATTTGACTTCTTTGAGGCTTATGTCTATGTTTCTTCTTACTCAATCTTACGCGATGCGAAGCGCTTGCTATAAATCAGGAATTTGAGGAATTGTAATGGTACCACAAATGTGGTGGGGGATGTTTCTCCATGCGCAGTTGTTTGGGTTATTGTCGTCGCCTTGCGGAAGGTCATTCTATTATTTTAGCTCGGTATCAATATTACCTAAAGTTTTGAAGATTTGGCATTTGACTGTTATGAAGATTCGTGCGTTGCTACCACACCATTTGGGGTAATGGTTGGGTATTGTGGAAGCAGTGAATGACTTTGAAGGATTTTTACTCCGTGCAATATTTAGGGATTCAGTATTCTTTTTCTGGCGGAGGAAATACAGTAGGGCGATAAATATTCAAGTTTGGGTTGGTAAAGTAACGAGGCTTGGTGTTTTCAAGTGTGGTGGGATTTTTATCTGCGACGTGGTGTCGTCGTTCTCGAATGAATGTGTTAAGTTTGCCGGTGTTACGATCTTCTACAATTCGCCTTTGGGACAGGACATTGTGAGATAGTTCAGGAGAAGCAGCTATCAAAGATCATGTGGTACGACGGTTTAGGATTGAATGGGTATTTCTAATGCTGACGGATCGTGAAGGAGGGTCTTCAAAAATGGTTGGAGTTAGTAGCGATCTATTGGTGCAAGTGCTACAGAGATAGATATTGATCTAAGGCAACAACTGGGTGGCAAAGGATGAGGAAGGACATGCGGGGAATGTCAGGTGGTGGTTAAACTTCTGGAAGGCCATGCATGAGAAGCAGGAATCGAATGGTTGCTTTGAGCAGTGGGTTTGACCAAAGTGGGAGAGTGGCAGAGAGCATATGGGTTCAGTGGCAGGATAACTACGCACCTTAAAGAAAGTTTGGAATGATTTGGGAATTTTAGTGGATGGTGATTGGGTCTACGGGCTTAATTTGAGTTATTGGCTATTACACGACGGGAGATTGGATGCAACAGGAAGAATTTGCTCGATATGAAGAAGGATACAACATAACTTTGAAATTTGGAAAATATTTTCGCACATTTAAGTTGAGGTCCATAAGGAGTGACTGGACTATGTATAGTATGTGCATGAGAAGGGGCTCAGGATGAGTTATTGATGTCGTAGTGATTGTGCAGTGTACCGTCATTGGGAGATGTCGGCAGGTAATTTACGCAGGTGGATTATCTCTGGGGGGCAGGTCAGTGGTCGCGTGGTTGGCAAAGCTTCGGCGAAGAATTCTATTGACTATCCATCAAGAGGTCGAATAGGTAAATGTTGATAGAGATGCAGAGTGTTCATTAAATACTGACGGAAGCATTTCGAGGAATTTGGCAAATTGGTGGTGCAAGATCAGTTCAGCAATGAAGAAAGAATCTTGGTGGGTTCCAGAGTTGAATAATAGTATCTTCAAGCTAAGTGGTAGAGTCCCACCTCCTAAGGTTGGATTGCATTGTCATCTATTTGTGAGGTTTCTGGGTATTATCATATTGATGGATTATTACAGCTAAGGAAACAGAACGTAAGTAGTAATTTGAGTAAAGGAATTGGTAAAGGTGTGCTATAGTTGGCTTTATTGGCTCGTATGCGGGCTTTGGGAAGATTCCGGAGGCTTTGGGAAGATTCCAGACTTATTCTTCGTTTAGAAGTGATTAGCAAGGGGAGCGATTCAGCCGGGTGCTTCATTTAGATGGGTGTTCATGTGCCAGCGGATCCTTAGAGTTGATTATATTCGGGACCAACCCAGAGTGGATGACTCTCAACAATGGTCCCAGCAAATCTGAAGGTCAAAAATGCGGTGCCTAAGTATTTCAAGCCTGCGATATGGTTAAGAATCGAGCTTTTGCAGCAGATTGTGATAAGAGGCTCGGAATGTTCTATGATATATTCGTCTTTCAGTGTAGCATTCGGAGGAATGAGAGGAAATGACTTTGGAGTCGTAGGAGAATTATCATAATGGGTGTATTAGTCGAAGATGCGGATGTGTATGCCATGAGAGCATGGAGCAGTTCATGAGCTTGGAGACAACATGGTCTCGTGATGCAAGGCCACTCAGTAAGAGTGTGTATTGAGTTGGTATGTGTTGACTGGAGTTATTATTATTTATGAGTCAAGTTAAGGATAAGTTAGAAGAAGCCGGATTAGTTATCCACAACTGAATTGGCATGATGGCGGCAGTGGTCAGTTCTTCCAGCGTGGTTAGATTATGCATGTGATTTGTAGCGGTACGTGCGAGGCTTGATGGCCGCCGTGATTGGTTCTATTCAGGAGCATTCAAGTATTATGGCATGTGATATGTAGGCGGATTCCGGAAAGGTTACGGTGGATTAGACCACTACTTGAGGATTTGCATGTTCCACGGTTATGAGGATTCACTCGTGTGTTGCTTGCATGTTCTATAAGATGGGGTGTTTACCCTATTAGTGGTTCAGGAGTAATGATGAAACTCTTGTACTATCACATATTGGCATGTTAGGTGCAGTGAGCGGTATGAAATTTGAAAGTGAGGATCATGGTTGCGGTTCGGTATTGGCAAGGATGCCACGAGTTCGGATGAGCAGGAAAGGGATTTGGATGTTTAGAGTAAGATGGTATTGTTTTAAGCATCACCTGAGATTGGTGTTTGCGGATTCTTGATTTGCTTTGCGGCATTTGTATGGCCTGTGGTATGGAGGTGCAGACTTGTTACTTGGTGCATGAGGTCGTGGGAGTGTGTTCCACAGAAAGATTGTATAAGGGCGAAATGTAGTCACTTGATTAATTAAATATTTAAACAAATTATGAATAATATGGTAAGATTGCTTATTTGAGAATTTATGCCTGGAGGACGCTCGGTTCATTTGGTTGTGGATTGTGGGAGTTCGTCCCAGCTATGATGGTTGTTCGTGTGTGTTATGAGAAAAGTGGGTTATTATGGACCCAGGTAAGGCTATTCGCCTAGTTCGGTGCGATCAGAATCAGTTTAAGGTTTGTGAATGGATTTAAATATGAATAAGGGCTCTACATCAGGCCAAATATGTTCATTTCAGCATAGTTCCCCTCATGGAGGAGTATTCGGACGTAAAATGTTGTTTCATCGTCGGCTATTTCATGTAATGCTATATTGTGCCGTTTGAGTTGTGTAATGTCTTGATAAATTTCTTATCTGTTGAGGTTCCGCGTAGAGATGGTGTTATGTGAGCAGGATGGCTCTTGAGATTCAGATCATATATTGCACCTCGGTTGTGCTTGAGTTTTGTAGCGTATGGCGCTATATGTCTCCCCTATGATGGTATTATGCACTCAGTGCGCTTGTGACCGATATTCGATATTTTGTGGTAATGAGCAATTTACCTCGGTGTGTATCTCCTTATGTGAATTTTATGTGTGGATCGGGTGGCACGTCGCCACGGGTATGTTGTTTGGATCGGGTTGCACGTCGCAATAGTGTGATGATGAGTACAGTTTTTATATTCTCTTTTTGTGTGTTTTGTTTCCCCTTTTCTGAGAAAAGCTCATATTAGTTACGTGGGTTGAGTAGTTCCTTGCAGAGTTCGTTTTCCTTATGTGTCACATTCGAGTTTGTAGCTTAGTGTCACATAGTGGCATCATGTGAGACTGTTGGTCATGTTTGGGGTGGCTTATTGCCTGAGCAGCTCGTACTAGGTGAGACGAGATTTTTGGATCTAGGATCAGTGCGATCGGATTATATGAAGTATACTAAAGAGCAAATGCCATTATTTGGTTTATACTGATGTAATGGTTCTTGTCAGGAGTATAGACTCAGTGATTTGTTGACTTGGCAGTTGGTTATGAATTTCTACACATCTTTTCCGTCGTCGCAGTTTGCAAGAGTTTAAACAGGACTTATATGAGTCATGAGGTGCGAGTGAGCATCAGATTCGTGGAATGTCGGCTGTTATCATCAGAGAGTGTTATTATAGTCGTGCGAGTTATGCAGTGTATAGTGTGAATTCATAAAAGGAACGTAGTCATGTTTTAGTACATCGAGTAGGGATTGATGCGGTGCTCGTATGTTGGAAGCAGACCTAGTGGAGAATTCCAGATGTTGGAATTGCGCTCTAAGGCTTATTTGCCTAAATGTAAGAGAATATCTTGAGAGTTGCTCGAGCTAATGTGCTCAACTGAGTGGTGGTAGCAAGGGTAGGCGCGTGAGGTATTAACCAGTGATTTTAGACAACTACAGCGCACTTCTTAGAACGTTCCAGGACGAACATATGTTTAAGTGGGAAAGAATGTAACGACCCGGCCGGTCGTTTTGAGCTCTAGCACGTCATTCAGAAGTTTGAGGCCATGAGCAGCTTCACTTCAGGTATTATGACTTGTACGTATGGTCGGAATTGAATTCCGGGAGTTTTGGAGTTGATTTGTAAAGAGAACTCTCTTTTTGGAAGCTTTAATTTGGAAGCATCGACTAAGGTTGGATATTTGAGTAAACGGCCTCGGAATCAGGATTTGAAGGTTCCAACAGGTTCGTATGATGATTTTGGACTTGGGCGTATGTCCGGATCGGGTTTTGGATGACCCGAGAGCATTTCGACGCCTATTGTGGAAGTTAGCCTTTGGAAGAATTTCATAAGTTTGGGTTGAAGTACATTTCAGTATTATGGATGTCCGTTTGGGATTCCGAATTTGGGAATACCTCCGTATGGAAATTTTGGTATTGGGGGCGCGATCGGAAGTAAATTCGGAGGTCCGTAGGTCATTTGGGAGTCATTTGGCTAAAGTTAGAAATTTGAAGGTTTTTGAGAAGTTTGACCGGAAGGGAACATTTTGATATAGCGTATTCCGATTCCGGAAGATGTAGTAGGTCCATAATGTTGACTCGTGTGCAAAATTTGACGTCAATCGGACGTGATTTGATAGGTTTCGGCATCGAATGAAGAAGTTGAAGTTCTTAAGTTCATCAAGTTCGGATTGGGGCGTGATTCGTGGTTTTGGCGTTGTTTGATGTGATTTGAGGCCTCGAGCAAGTCCGCATTATATTTTGGAACTGGTTGGTGTGATTGGACGGGGTCCCGGGGGCCTCGGGTGGATTTCGGGTGGTTAACGGATCGAAAATGGAATTTGGGGAAGGGCTCAAGCAACTGATATCTGGTATGATCGCACCTGCGCAAAAAGGGCCGTAGGTGCGAGTTCGCGGGTGCTAACCAATAGTCACAGGTGTAGTGGGAGGAGAAGAGCTTGGGAGTGCAGGTGCGAGGGTATGTTTGCACCTGCGAAGGAGCAGATGCGAAAAGGGAGGCGCGGGTGCGGAGCCATGCCAGGCAGGAGGAATTCACAGGTGCGAGGTTTTGGCCGCACCTGCGAGAGCGCAGATGCGGTTGGTTGACTGTAGGTGCGGAAAGGGCTGGAGGTAGTGAGGGTTTTTATAAACGGGAATTGGCCATTTTTCTCCCATTTTTCATTTGGTTTGGGCGATTTTGGAGAGCTTTAAGGGGAGATATTCTTAAAGTATCACAAGGTAAGTTGTTCCCACTCATTACAAGTTAAATACAAGATTTAAATACGGATTAAAGTATGGAGATTTGTAGAAATTTGGAATTTTGAGGAAAACCTAGAATATTTGGTATTCTTGGATTTTAACCACGATTTTGGGTACGAAATTGTAGAGAGAATTGTCCCCATAGGTGAAATAATTAATTATGTAATACTGTTTGTGGGAGGGCTACGTACACACGCGGTGACGAGAGTCCGTGCATAACTACTATAATGCTTAAGTCCGGGTAGTCTAGGATCCAAAAGCATGCTTACTTTCCATACTTTTAACTTTATTGTCCATTTAAAATGTTTAAATCATATCAAACTTGGCAAATGAATTTCAAAGGTTTAACATTTATTTTCATAACCGTTAAAGGAGAAATTTGTAAATTTCCTATGTAATTGTTTCATGATGAAGTCTTGATTGACTTTTTGAGTGTGTGTATCTATGAGTACCTGCATCGTATGTATGATTCTCTTGCGGGGTAACTCTTTATTTATATGTGACCACTTCGCAAATATATTCTGCGAGCAGGGTGATCCTTTCCACTACTCACATGGGAGCGGCCCGTTCGCCTCGACAGGTTAATAGATGTATCTATGGTTCGCGTTGTGCGACCCTTCGGAGTGTACATTTTATTATTTTGTTGGATCGGGTCGTACGTCCTCGGCATGATTTGTGCATGATTGCGTTGCTGCCTTGCAAATTTATGAGTAATGATATCTCTTCCTTGGCCTGAGATGAATTGTTAAATGATGAAATATGAACGCTTGGAAAAACTCTTATTATTAAAGGAATTGTCTACCTGCTTCATGTTTATCGAGTTTGAAATTACCTTATAAAATTCATACTTTTGTACATTTTGGTACTTAAATATTTGGACCACTAGTAAGGGTCGAACTCGACCTCTCGTCACTACCTCTTCGAGGTTAGGCGGGATACTTACTGGGTATACATTATTTTTGTAATCATACCACACTTGTTGTGCATTTTGTTGCACATGCATTTATATTGTCTAGTGGCCCAGTTGGCGCAACGGCATGGGTGATACGGAGACTTAGGTGAGTTGCACCTCTCGAGACGACGGCAGCCAGCAAAGTCTCCTTCAGAGTATTGTATTGTACTTCCTCTACTATCCAATTGTATTCCGGACAGATTATTGTATTAAATCTTATTTACTAAAAATTGCTCATGCACTTGTGACACCGGGTTCTGGGATAACTATGGGATTTATTCATTAATTGAATTTGTTAAAGACATTTTTGTTTACTCAGTGGAAGTTCATTATTTGCTATTTAATGTAATGAAAAGAAATGATTTCAAAACTACTAAAAATGAGAATTTGATCAACTTCTTGGTGTTGGGCTGCCTGATAGTGGTGTCCGGTGCCATTATGACCTTTAACGGATTTTGGGTCGTGACAATGTTTACAATGCTTCAATCGAGTCGTGTTCCAAAATGTTTTAAGATAAGCCTTCTTTTTATAGGCTCGGTGGCTTCCCGTTGGCTTTATAGATTTGGTTGTATGAATGCTGCCCAAGTTTGAATGGTCGCTTTGCTGATCATATTGGAAACAAACTTTCACGGATTTTGAATTGGGTAGTCAAAGATCATATACGAAATGAGCAAGTTGCCTTGCAAATATTTAGCTTGCAACGCGAGAAGGTAATTTTCTCATACTTTTATTGCATCCTTTAATATTTTGGTATAGTAGTATGATCACTGGAAGTTGTATCAATATCCCAGAGCATCCTATACTATATTGGTATACATGTATACCATATTGGTATCATATTATAGGGATCTTTTTTGCTACTTATAATTTTATTGCATCTTTTATTATTTTATTATCACTTCTATTCTAACTAGTGTCATTAATAATTGCAACTATAGAATATCACCCCAACTGATGATGAGAAGCAACCGTTTGATGTGGATGGTCTAAATTTTGAAATTAAAGTTGATTGCACTAACGGTCAGCGTGATAGTTTTTTTGTTTTGGAACATAATTACTAGAGACAAAAAGTATGCATCAAAATACTGGATATGATTCCGGACCAACCAATGTTTAGGTAATGAAAGAGTTACAATGTTTGAAGCTTTTTGCAGAGACCAAGTTTGCAGAGGTGCTTACAACTATTGGTGGCAGTCAATGATACCAGAGGGAAATTCAGCGATATTGTTCTTTAATATAGTATAATGCTATAGTATATTGTTCAAAAATACAATATATGATTAGAGCGTACTATTCCTTTCTTCACTTTATGTGCACATAGTATTTTTGTAATATACATAATAATAAAATTATTTTTTTTTTCATTTTCAGCATAAGAAAAAGGATAATGATCCCTACTCTAGTAAGATGCATAAAGATTATGACCAATTTGAAAGAGGAGATAATGGGAATGATCCTGTAGTTATTGAAGATAGCACGCTCAAATTTCCTTCTAGTATGTAAATCACATATTTGGTTGTTTTTTTTTCTTTTGCTATTGTTTTTTTTAAAAATAGTACTCGTAATTGTACTTTTATATGTTCGGTGTCTAGTTTTGGTAGGGATGGTAGAGAGGATGGTGGTAGTTGTGACAATGTGAAGAACACCACAACAAGGAATGGTGTAGTTAATTATGAGAGTAACAATGATTTGCCTTTTAGTACAATCTTGTATATGCAATTTTCCATTCCTTTTTTATTTATTTAACTTTCTGTATGTGCGCATTAAACCTTTTTGGCAGGTCGTTGTCTAGTTCGATATGTGCACTGCTTTTTATTTTTATTTTTATTTTTATATTAGTCTATGCATATTATTAGTGTTAGTCATATTTTATTCCTTTTTTGTACTTTTCTATTGTATTATTTTCAGGTATTCAATTCAACAATATACTATCAGTGTATCTAATATACTTTAACAGTATATATATATATATATATATATATATATA
>ML414730.1:0-33735 GCA_005239525.1 Nicotiana knightiana
TTCTCGGATACTTTATATAGTTTGATTAGTTGTCTTTATCAATCATGAACACTCTATCTACCAATCTCTCTCAAGTAATTATGATAATTTACTATACCCACTCTCTCAAGTTACGCTAGCTAGATTACATTACAGTTCACTTTAGATTGCACCCGAGGTATCGTTATCTCTAATCCAGCCTCTAAACCCTCGGTTATGACTTTCATCTATACTCCGGGAGTGATGTTGTTCAAACAACTACCTAAATATGCACTCTCTCTCAAGTAGATACATAATAAATAGGCACAGCTAATTGATGGCCATTCAATTAACTACAACAAGAACGTAGTTGAACAAATAGAGATTAATCAACCAATCGGAACTATATTAATAACACAATAAGTTCATCCTCCAACGGGTTCTACCAAAACCCTAGATTAAAAAAGTTAGCTAAACATGTTCAAAATAATCAATTCTAAAATAACTTGCATAATGAAACTACACAGTAATGAAGAAAATTTGTACAAATTGATGTCTTGCCGTCTGTCTCTTCGAATTCCCCCTAAGTTGTGTTTTTGGGGTCTATTTATATGTTTAGGACAAACCCTAAACGTGTAGGAGACTTCTATTCCAATCGGGAAATACTTAAACTCGTCAAAACTCGGAATTGACCGGAGACCCGGGCATTTGGGCTCAAACGCCCCCCTAAGGCCAAGGCATGCCTGGCGTTTGGGCTCTAAGGCCCCCCTAACGCCAGGGGCTGCCTGGCTTTAGGGGCCAAACGCCTGGATAAGGCCAGGGTGTTCCCTCTTCGCCTCTTAAGCGTATTTTCAATGTATTTGCATTCATTTAGCTCGGTTTCTATCTCCAATTCACCTACACATGAAATAAACTCCATTAAGCACATAAAACGTGTGTTTTTATCATTAACGCACATAAAATGTAAGGCATATAACATGTTAAACTATGAATTCTAGCCTCGCATCAACTTCCCCTTAGGTTGTTTTGACATTTATTGTTATGTGGGTGCCTTGTACGTGAGGTGACGAGTACATACACGGGCCATTATTGCAAAAATCCCATATTTCCCTTCCTAAATTATGAACTATTCTTCTTCTATTAAATGTGCCTTAATGTGCTAAACTGTTTTGCTTAGTTTAGGAAAGCATGCCTACGTGTCTAGTTATCTATTTGATACTCTCTGTACCATGCTTAGCTAGATTACTGATTTCCTTACCTGTGATTAAATGAACTATATAAATTGATGTTATTCCTGGCATTCATCCTGCATCGCATATTTAAATTGGGACTACGAACGTATTACAGGAGATCCTCCTGTACTGCATATTTAAATTGGGACTACAGATGTATTCTGGGAGATCCCCTTGTACTGCATATTTAAATTGGGACTACGGACGTATTCCGGGAGATTCCCATGTACTACATATTTAAATTGGGACTACGGACGTAATCCGGGAGATCCCCCTGTACTACATATTTATTGTGGGACTACATGCGTATTCCGGGAGATCCCCTTGTACTACATAATCATTTGGAACTACGGGACGGTATCATGGGAGATTCCATTTTGTGATACATTGTGTTGAGCCGAGGACTCTCTAGATTGTAAAACTTTATATTATTTTCTTAAACTGCTTACTGTAGACATTACCTATCTTTTGTGCTGTTTTAAATTGACTTATTTAGAAATCCATTAGAAACTTAACCTGACCTCGTCACTACTTGACCGGGGTTAGGCTTGGCACTTACTAAAAGTGATAAATGTAGTGTACTCATGCCATTTCCTGCACATGTTTTCGTGTGCAGATCTAGGTACGAGCTATCAACCTCGTGGTTAGTCGTTGCTGCTGATTCTAGGAGACTGCAAGGTATTTCTACGGCGTCCGCAGAATCCTCCGAGTCCCCTTCCATTCTATCTTATAGAGATTTTTCTTATGTACTTTCTAGTTTTTTTTAGAGCTACAGTAGCGTTAGAAGCTTGTGACTGTCTGTGACATTTCGGGTCTTTGGGAGTTATATTCTGTATGAGTCGAGCGGCATCGTTATGATTATTCAGATTCCATGTCTTTTATTTCTTTATTTATCATATTTCTAATTAAGTTTATCCAATAATTAGGCTTACCTAGTCGCAGAGACTAGGTGTCGTCACGATACCTTTGGAGGGTAAATTGGGTCATGACAACATGTATCTCCAAAGAACGTCCATAGGGACCTTGTTATATGCCTTCTCTAGATCAATGAAGCCCACGTGGAAATCATTCTTCCTATATTTGTACTGTTCCACCAACCTCCTGATAAGATGGATAGCTTCTATAGTAGAGCAACCCAACATGAACCTGAACTGGTTTTCTTATATAAAGACCGCCCTATTTACCTTTCCTTCCACCACCCTCTCCCAAACTTTCATGGTATGACTTAGTAACTTTAAACCCCTATAATTGTTACAATTCTGGATATCCCCTTTGTTGTTGTACAACGGAATCATCATACTCCACCTCCACTCACCTAGCATCCTCTTCATCCTGAAAATAACATTAAACAGCTTAGTCAGGTACTCTGAGCCTGCTTTACCCACATAACTCCAAAATTCTACTGGAATCTCGTCTCGTCCGATCACTTTGCCCCGGCTCATCTCACGCATTGCTCTCACGACCTCCTCCACCTTAACACGCCTAAAGTACCTAAAGTCTTGGTGGCTCTCGGAGTTCCCCAATCCCCCTAACATGATGTTTATGTCCCCCTCTTTATTCAGAAGTCTATGAAAGTAAGACTGCCATCTCTGCTTAATATGGGCTTCTTTTATCAATACCCGACCTTCCTCGTCTTTAATGCACCTCACTTGATCCAGATCACGAGCCTTCCTCTTTCTCGCTTTAGCCAGAATAAATAACTTCTTGTCCCCACCTTTACCCCCCAGTTCCTCATATAGCCGCCCAAACGCTGCAGTCTTCGCCTCCGTGACCGCTAACTTTGCCTCCCTCCTAGCTTCCTTATATCTTTCTCTATTCGCTCTTCTTTGCTCCTCGTCGGTGCTCTCCACTTACTTAAGGTAATCCACTTTCTTTGCTTCCACTTTACTCTGAACCACGTCATTCCACCACCAGTCGCCTACGTACCAACCTGAGTACCCCTTCGAGACCCCTAATACCTCTCTCGCCGCCTCCCTTATATAGTCCTCGTCGTCGTCCACATAACGCTAGCATCCCCATAACTCTTCCAGGCTCCCATAGCCTCCAACCTTCCCTCCAACTCCTACGCATTTTCCTTAGTCAATACTCCTAACCTGATCCTTGGTTGCCCCCGTACAAACCTCTTCTTCCTCTTTATTAAGATACTGACGTCCATCACCAGGAGCCTATGTTGTGTCGTGAGGTTCTCACTCGGGATCACCTTGCAATCCTCGCACAACCCCTTATCACACCTCTTGAGGAGAAGATAATCAATCTGAGTCTTAGACATATACTCCGGAAAGTAATCAAATGCTCCTCCTTCTTCAAAAAAATAGAGTTCGCGATCACCACTCAATAGTTCTAGCGAAATCCAACAGTGAAGTACCTCCTCGGTTCCTAACCCCAAAGTCAAAGCTACCGTGCACCTCACCATAGCCATCAGTAGACGACCCAATATGCCCATTGAAATCCCCTCCTATAAATAACTTCTCCGTAGGCGGAATACCCCGCACCACCTCATCTAACGCCTCCCAAAAATGCCTTTTAACCTCCTCGTCCAAGCCCTCTTGCGGTACGTAAGTGATAATGACATTTAGAGTGCTTCGTCCAACTACTAACTTAATCGCCATCAATCTGTAACTCATCTGCCTAAACTCTAACACTAACTCTCTAAGATCCCTATCCACCAAAATACCCACTACGTTCTTGCTCTTCACGCCTCTGGAGTACCACAACTTATAACCGTCGGCATTTCCTCACCTTTGATCCTACCCACCTAGTCTCATGAACACAATCTATACTAACCTTCCTTTTTTGGAGAGTCTTCGCCAGCTCTATAGACTTACCCGTCAATGTCCCTATATTCCACGATCCAATTGCCAACCTATAGGCACATTTGTTCCCCTTACCCCCTATAGGCCCCATCCCACCCCCTGACCCTTGACCTAACCCTCACCCCGCCACCCGTCCTCCCCGAGGACATGACCCTACACTGCCATTACAAACCACAACCGCTATACCTGCGGAAGTCTATGAAAAAAATAGGATTATAGGTCCACTACTAAAATGACTATACTAATTACGTAATACTACGACAACAAATCAACTAAAACAAGAGGGAGAGAAACAGGAGGTGGGAGGTACCAATCCCCGCAAATATAGCCTGGTCTTTCAACTTGGTATACTCCTGATGTTGTGAAACCTATAGGCACCATTGTTCCCCTTACCCCCTATGGGGCCCGTCCCACCCTCTGACCCTTGCCCTAACCCCCGCCCTACCACCGTCCTCCCCGAGGAAATGACCTTACCTGCCATTACAGACCACAACCGCTATAGCTACGGAAGTCTATGAAAAAATAGGAATATAGGTCCACTACTAAAATGACTATACTAATTACGTACTACTACGGAAACAAATCAACTAACACAAGAGGGACAGAAACATGAGGCGGGAGGTACCAATTCCCGCAAAGATAACCTGGATTTTCGAATTGGTATACTCTTGATGTTGTGAAACTGATGTTCTGTCCTTGTTCTTTGCGCCTCTGTTGTCTTCCTAATGTCCCCGGCGGTGATGACTAATCGCTACTGCCCTTGGAATCCTGAAATGGTCCAAAGAAATGGAGGTTGTCCGGAGTTTTTGGTGCCACTAGTTGAGGATTGAATGTCGTTACCTGTATGGGTCATGGTTACCGGAAACTGGTCTATGGTGTTTAGGTGTTTGCCAGAAGATCACATCTAGAAAAAGGGGAAGAACAAACGGAGAGAGAGAGAGAGAGAGAGAGAGATCGCAGAAGAGGAGAGAAGGCAGAAGGAGAGAGAAAGCAAGAAAGAGAGAGACTTACCTGGGTTGCTCTATGCCGACGAAGGATCTGGACGGGAACAGAAGGGAGGCGTGAAAAGTGAACATTGAGGGAAGGGGAGGAAACTCTCTCTCTCTCTCTCTCACACACACACACACAGAGAGAGAGAGAGAGTCAGCTAAAAGTTCAAATAAAAACAGTATACCAATACCCCAAATTCACATAAAATAATCCCTAATTCACCACAAATCCAACCAAACAAACCAATTGATACTTTAAAACTAACAAATTCAATTAAACATCACAATTCAAAACCAATCAATAACTTAGTAATTACAACAAGTTAAAAAATGTTCATTCTAATTCAAAACAAGCTCTATTACTCTAGTTCAAAATATATCAAGGTATTGGTCGAGGGGTAACGATCATTATCTGATGAACTTTCATCTACAATACGGTAAGAATGGTCTTGTGGAGGACGGGAAGAACTATCATGTGGAGGACGGGAAGAATAGTCATGTGGAGGATGGGAGCAACAATCACGTGGAGGTCGAGCCTCTTGCGATGACTCATGAGATTGGGGCAACAGAAAAGTTCCAGTAGAAAGGAGAATTCTGATATGAGCTTGCATACCAAGGAATTGAGAATCTCTAAGCCTTTCTCTTTCCTTGGCCACTTTTAGCTCGGATGTAAGCCTTGTCACTGTCTCCTGCATAGCCGTGAGGCTCTCCCTATTAAGTGCCTCGACCTGTGAGAAAGTCCCTATTCCTTGCATTTCACACCTGTAGCAATGGAATTTTTTCTCAAGGAACCCATATACCTTCCCCTTTTTTGGACCGCCAAAGACCTCCAACCATATTCTTTTAGCATCCTCGTCCGAAGGTTGGGTTGGCTCGCCTGATTCACCAGCTAGCTGACTACGAATGAAGTCCTCCAAGGTACTTTGGTAGCGACCCTACATTATTTTACATTAAATTAGTATATAAAAAATCTAATAAAAGTAAATTATAACACTTAAGGAAAATTGAAAGTTTATATATGTAGTCTCTGACCGGTCCTCGACCCACCTATTTGCATCCCCCTATTTCTTCTTCTTTAAAATATGCGTCTCCTTGAACATCTCATCTTGGTGCATTCGACGCCCATACTTATTTTCCTGAAAACAAATTAACTTGGTTAATAAATAGAATTGATATACTTAGAAAAGTAACGACGTAATAATTTATGCAATTACCAATTTTCTTCTTATTGTCCTGATGCTGATAGCAACCCCAATGTGCTAGAAGCTTCTCTTCTCGGATGAGAGAGCTTTCTTTCTTTGTTCGCTCTTCTTTAAGAACTCCTGAGGCATAGTGGTGAGCTACTCTCTAAGTCTGTTATGCAGCACCTGCAATCATCTCATTTGTATTTACTTTATGTCTATCTTATTTCAGACAATAGCATAAGTGTTTTGTATATTCTACTAGTTGCACATACACTTGTGACACCGGGTCTTGAGAACATGCTAGTAGAAACTTTATGATTTTGAGTATTTATTTCACCATATTTTCTCTTTCATTAGTTTACGCTTTACTTTATTAAAAATTTTCACTTCTCATCTACTTAATAAATAAAAATCAACTACTCGAAATTATTAAAAAGAATAAATGCATGACTAGTTCACCGTCGGCTTGCCTAGCGGCAAAGTTGGCCGCCATCGCGGCCTATAGGAAAAATTCGGCGGTGACAAATATATTGTAGATGAATTATTTTTTATGAACTTCAAGTTCATATTATCTTATTCGAAGATCTAATGTAGAAATGATAATTCATTCCACGTAACTTTTTCTCAACTGTTTATCATGTATCTCCCTCATGTTAGAAAAACTTACTTGCTTCCTCAACTTTTGGAAAATCACATTTGTGCTTCATGGTGTTAATCAAAATATACACTGCACATTAATAATAATAAGATAAAATTATTTGGTTCCTGGACCTGAACCACTTGTAAGGGAAAATGTAATAGACTTTCGTTTATAATATATATCAAACTGATATAGATGACTTTGTTCTCGTAAGCAATAATTTAGCAATTAAGTGGAGATATTCAAAAAATTATTTTGCTAAACTAATTGTGATGTAAACCAACTTATTATGATGAGCTGTCTTGAATATAAAATCTGAAAATTATGCTCTACTTTAAATTATTGAGCAAGTTACCTCACAAATATCAGGTTGTGGTGTTAATAACAATCGTACATATAATCATCTCATAGATGCATCTTATGTGGTATACATGGCAGGTGAATAGGTTCATGTTCATCTTTGATCAATTCCAGAATTCAACCCCAATTTTAGTTGGTCTATAAATTAATGAGAATAAGCAATATAAGAGAATTCATACAGAATTTCTAGTTCTTTAAATATTTACCCATGTGAGTTCTCTTTTATTTTACACATTATACTTAAATTGATATGGCTAAACCAATGGATAAATTATCAATATTGATAAACTTCAGGTTGACACCATGACGTGTCAATTTCAATAAACTCTGATTTATTATGATATGGGTTTTTATATCAATAAACTCCTATTTTACTGTAGTATTTTTTTATTTGTATAGTACAAACTGGGGAATAAAGCGGGTAGCTTTTCACATACATTTAATCCCGCTACAGGTTGTAGTAATAGAAGATATTAAATCTTTTCTTTATTTATAGTTTCAATACAACCAACCGCTTGTGCGGATACTTTAGAAACTCAATAAGTTTCTATCACGACCCAAGATACGCTAGTCGTGATGGCACCTAACCCAACCCACAAGGTAAGCCAACTAATAACTGCCAAATTCCAATAATAGTAATAAGACAATCAAACAAAGGAATTATCTGAATCTTAAACCTTTCCCAAGGACTGGTAGTACAAATCATGAGCTTCTAAAAATATAATTTACAAAATTGATATGAAGTAAATACATCTTTTGTTTGAAAAGTACATAAACAGAGTTTTTTTATAAATCTAAGGCCACCATATACAAGAGGCAACTACAACAGGAACGCAAGTACATCTTTAAATCTGGTAACCATCGAGCACAACAACAACAACAACCAACATTTGCACGCAATGTGCAGAAGTATAGTATCAGTACAACCGACCCCATATACTGAGTAAATAACAAACCTAAACATAGGTTGAAAATAGTGACGAGCTGGAACATAGGTCGGGTCCAAAACCAATAACCAATAGCAGTTCATAAAAACATATAGCATATAAATAGGAAAGTAACTCAGAGATAAAAATGCTCAGCTTGTTCAGAGTATTTCGAAAATAGTTCCATTTTTCAAAAATGTCATTGAAAACTCAAATCCTTTACCGAAATCATCGTAAAATATGAGATAGTTTGAAAAATGTAAATTTCTCCAAAAAATCTTTCCACAATAAATTATATGTTTCCTCTTCTTTCCATATAGCAAGTGTGAAATACCTCTCCATGCCCACATATCAATGTGTATAAAAAGTAATGAATGACGTGATACCGTACAATATGAGGAAAAATGCATCTCTATGACTGTATGTCATGAGTGCATTCCAATTCCATGAATCTCGGAGATGAATCATGTGCTCACACTATCAGAGTACTCAATCTCACTGTCTCACACTTTCCACTCATCATGCTCAACCACTCGGTACTGTTTATGACCCATACGGCCCAGGAAAATTCATCCCAGAACATATACATCACTGACTATAAGTCACCCGGTACCGAAGAAAAAGGGAAATCCAACCCTGTGGAGAAATCCATCTCAAGGTATTAAGTACTTCAGACAAATCCATGTCCAGGGAAATCCATCCCTCAATAATATCATCCCCGCTCATTGGGGGTGTGTACAGACACTAAAGGGGCTCCTACAGCCCAAGCGCCATCATAATCATTAATATAACCACTGCAACATACAACTTGATCCTTTAACTGTCACTTGTAATCAGGCTCTCGGCCTCACTCAGTCAACACACTCTCCAGTCTCACCCACAGGCTCACAATGTCATGAAAACAATCCCGGAACACTGATATGGTGTATCAATAAATAACAACTTAGATTGAGATATTATATGAATGCATGAATATGACTAAGTACGAAATATCAATGAAATCAGTGATATGACAGCAAACAACGACCACTATGGGTCCTAGCAATATCAACATAAAGCCTAAACATGAGATCTAGCATTATTGACAACTCAGTTACTTTTATCACATGGTGAAAACACGGATATCAACAAAATAGGGCCACGAAACAGTGCCATTAAACAACGGAGTCACAAATTCACATGATGCACGCCCACACTCCCGTCACCTAGCATGTGCGTCACCTCAACATCAATCACATAGCACGTAATTCGGAGTTTCATATCCGCAGCACTAAGTTTAAAGAGTTACTTACCTCGAACAAGCCAAATTCTAATACCGAGCAAGCCAAGCGATGCTCCAAGAATGCGCTCACGCGTGTAGCGACCTCCGAACGACTCAAAACTATCCAAAAACAATTCAAATACGTCAAACAATGCTAAAGGAACCAATCTCGATCGTAAAAGATCAATTCTTGAAACCTGAAATCTGCCAAAAAGCCCAACCGGGCCCGCACCTTGGAAACCGAAAAAACTCAAAAAATCCGACAAACCATTCAATTACGAGTCCAACCATACTAGTTTCACTCGATTCCAACTCCAATTCGATGTTCAAAACTCAAAAGTTCATATTATGAAACTTTAGGCCAAAACACCCAATTTCTCTTTGAAATTCAACAACTAATTGCCAAAAATGAAGATAGATTCACGGAATGTAATCAAAATTGGGTAGAGAACACTTACCCCAATCCTTGTGATGAAATTTGCTTCCAAAATCGCCTTAATCCGAGTCCCACATCTCAAAATATGAAGAAAGAACCAAAACCCTCAATTTTATAACTCTGCCCAGCACTTATGCTTCTGCGGACACATAATCGCATCTGCGGTGTCGCAGAAGCGACAGAAATTTCGCTTCTGCGATACAACACTAAAGTTGGGCCTCCTCTTCTGCGATCTTTTCCCCGCATATGCGCAACCGCAGGTGCGGAACAACCCATCGCACTTTCACAATCATCCGCTTCTGCACCTAGCACGCTGCTTCTGCGACTACGCAGGTGCGGGAGAATCTTCGCACCTGCAACTACATTTCACCAGCCCAAACCTCGCTTCTGCGACCAATTGTCCGCATCTGCGGACTTACATCTGCGTCCATTCTTCCGCATATGCGGAAACACCAGAACCAGCAGCCTCCAGCAATGCAATATGAACTAAAATGATCCTAACCTCGTCTGAAACTCATCCGAGCCACTTGGGACCCCGTCCAAATATACCGACAAGTCCCATAACACTACAAAGACCTACTCGAGGCCTGATAACACACATAAAAGCATCGGAACAACGAATCACACCTCAAATTGAACCTAATAAACTTTGAAGTCTCGATTTTCCATCAAAATCATCTCGAAATCAACCCAAATTTTGCACACAAGTCCCAAATGACATGAAGAAGCTATTCAAATTCCCAGAATCACAATCCGGTCTCTTCAAAGTCAACTTCCGGTCAAACTTATGAACTTTCCAAGCCTTCAAATTTCCAACTTTCACCATTTTGCACTGAAACCTTCTAGAAATATCCAAATGCAAATCCGGGCATACGCCCGAGTCCATAATCACCATCCGGACCTAACAGAACCATCAAAACTTCGTTATGGGGTCAAATTCTCAAAAAGTCAAACTTGGTCAATTCTTTCAACTCAAAGCCTCAACCATGAAATTCATTCTTCCAAACCGATTCCGAATAACCAGAAAACCAAATTCGATGATTCACATAAGTCATAATACATCACACGGAGCTACTCACGCCCGCAAACTACCGAGCGAAGTGTAAATGCTCAAAACGACAGGTGTGGTCGTTACATCCTCCCCCACTTAAACATGCATCCGTCCTCGAACGTGCAAGGAGTTGTTCCAAAATCAATAAAATAGCCGCATAACCTTACCATGTACATACCCGAGGGTGATCCCACGTCACCCTATCCCATATAGGTCCGATAACACAACATAACTGAAATTTCTCAATTCAACCAAGCCCACAAGTCTTAGAATCCAATTTTTCTTATAAGTTTTGAATCTCGCAATCTACACACCATATAAGTCTGAACAAGCTTCACCAAACCTAAATCATAACCCAAGATGCAATCACAAGATATACCACATGACTCACACACCCATAGAAGAAATATCCGGTCATAGTAACTTCTCAGAATAACCCATTCCCTGTAATAAACCTCAAATCTAACAAGATCTGACTATAAATCCTTCGTACACTGTCGACAATGAAAGAACACGCGGAAACTCATAACCATTCATCAAATCAACAAGCTGTGGAGCTCCCTCTCCTTCAACAAGAACTATAGCCAAATTCCTAGGCTAGCTTCCGATATTATCCTTCCAAATATACTGCAATCAAATCCGATAGCACCCATCCTAGGTTCAATGACTTCATCTTATTGATACCAACTAATCTACTGACATGCATCACCAATACTACTCGGAGCCACAAACCGTGCAACCCATGCACCAATAAGCAGCAACCCAAATGTATTCAATCACGAAAATTACTCAATCAAGAGAACTGTCCAGCAAATTCAACGGGTACCACCACCACAAAAGCTAAGAACCCATCACACACCATGGAACCATCACCCGACTCTAAAACAAAGGTTCATACCTCAACATAACTCTGTTGCAATGCGCGACTCCATCCAGACGTTGGTCCATATCATATACCTTGAGCCATGCTGCTCAAAGGCAATAACCACGCGAAATTCGACATCCAGTACCCAAAGTGCTTTACCATAACTACGTAGAATCAGACGATACAATGCCACACAAAACCCTAAAGAACATAACTAATATGCCCTCAATCATGCAATACCAATTACTCCTCTCGCTCAAATTCCGCTATAAGACCACAATAGTTACGCATCATGTGTGCGTAAAACCAACGAATCACTACTCCTCGTAGCATAGTAGAGTAACTCATAGATAATTTCAGAACACAAATAAGCTCAGCAATAACTGAATGGCACATCCCTCACAATAGCGTTATGGAGCCAATCAATCTGACTCGGCGCAGAATACGCGTCCTAATTGGGCCTACCAATGGACCCCCAAATCGACTCTGGTCACCCACACTTAGATAAATAGCCCTTCGAAAGTCCACAATAACTGAATCATAACACACACTATCGCCTAGCTAGCTTCGACCACAACCTCACAGTCCACAACCATGAAACAATCTGCTCCTGAGAACTCCCAGTCTCCAAATCCATATAACACACGAATCACCATATCCGATTCCAATTCCACCGCCAGAATGTCTAACACATCTCTAATACGCGATCATCCCATAAGAAATACTTCAAAAATTATTCCTTGCCACATAGCAAAATACGAATATCAGCAGTCGATCAACCAGGAGAGTGTCGCAGTACCAGTGAAATATCCATAAATCAAACACATTTCCCCTTCTGAAATATATGCCTTTTTCAAGCCACACCAAATAGTACTATCACTTACTTAGTCATCCGAGACCGTCCATGCTTCCTTACAAATTTATGACCGTCCATCCAAAACTAAACTGTGATCCAGCACATGCAAATCTCAATCCCACACAACACACCGCATCTACCCTGCCATCATATGAAAAATACGAGAACTTCATAGTCCACTCCGGGTCACCAGCAACTACATACTCAATCAGCCAAAGACCTTCCATTTGATTTCATCCAGGAGAAAATCATAATACGCAACATGTTCCACACACCAGTAGGAAATATACATCTCAGACCATGGTAGAAACCATCGATATACTTTGGAATCCATTTGCACATAATCAAGCCGTCAGAACTAAATCTCCTTAAATCAACCGAGCCATGCAGGTCACCAAGCCCAAGAGCATTGCCATGAAACACCTGTAACGACTAGCCACGTCGCAAATACCCAAAGAACCGATCATACCCATCACTGTGATGAACCAACCTACTACCAAGTTGTCCTGTTGCTCCAAGTCCTTCCAAAATTTCCTTCTAATTGATACTTATCCTTGACACAGCACCACGATGGCTAACCAAAATTCACCATACAAGAGACCCTAGTATAAAACCACAATGCCCTAAGGCCCATAAGCCATTGACTTCCCTCTTAAGCACCCCCAAAGCACCACAACCGAGACACTCACTTTAAGGAGACCTTATGCGAACCTAAAACAGTTTCCTTCACCTTCTTGATACGAAAATGCATAATCCATATAAAAATGCCACAAGTCTCGACAACGTCCAATGCAAATATCAGGTCCTAGCCATGTTCGAATCTTGACAATTCCAAATCGCTACATTTAAATCTTGAGTCCATTAGAACCATTCTCGAGAGTTATCCACTCTTCTCAAATCTCAATTAAACCGACCAAACTGACCAAACGATATATGCCTCATTAGCACACTAACACCCAAGGGAGTAACCCACACTCTTAAGCAACCGAGAAATTCCTATTTCATGTACACTACATCCTTCACGAATAACTACTCAATTATTCCATGATTCCCATATACCCATAGAGTGTAATACAACCCGTATCTAGAAATTCCCTTACTCGAGTCATTCTCAATCTCCACCTCTGCAAGTCATAACTGATTCGCCAACATACCTCAAACTGAAACTAATATAACACATAATCGTGCAATCAACTTATCAATAGCAGACTCCTCCACTTGGCTCAAAGCCATAGATCAAAACACAAAATAACTCACAATGATTATGCTCTATTACTACCACCGTACCATGGTGAGATTCAACTTAATCCCTCATAAGCCCAGATAATACCACCCATCTAATATCTCAAACCATCTACAAATCTCGCATTCATCATTGCAGTAGTCACGCCAAGTCTCATAAGCGATCCGAACTCAAATTTCCACATGTAATTCACTGGTAAAAGAGAACTCACTGAAAAACAACATAGGGATCACACAACCTCATGAACCCCGCAGGAGATAACCCACCTGCTTAGCCTCCAACTGACATCTTTCTATGCCCTTCCACAGTCATAACTATTACGCAATCACTTAATCTTCCTGAGTCTGAACTCATAACACGACATGAAGATTCACTTCACTCCACAACTAAACAACATGAGAAATCTTTAAACACACCCATAACTCGAGGCCATACGCTAGATCAAGACAGAAATCAAACACCCATTAGTCCTTGCTACACCTTAAGTAAACCCTTCTCGTCACATTCGATCAATCCGAACACAATCTCACAGTCAAATCATACTCACCACGTAGTTATCAAAACAAAAATCCAACTAATAGGGACACCAACGGACATATAAGTCCCAAAAAAACGTGCTCACACAATCGAAATATCCGTACTCAATCTACAGATAAAACCCAGCCTCAAGTCCTCTAGACTGGCCCGTCATAAGCACGCCACAATCACATCTCGCACCTCAACCATGAAATCACAAGTCGTTGATACCGAGCACTCATGTGCGCACACAAATGCGCGAAAGGAATCCAAAGAGTTACGCTTCAAGCTGAATCAATGACGTACGATAAAGAAATAAAGATGGGAAGTATATCCTAAATGTCCCGTAGCCTCTCGAAGATAGGTATGGATGTCATCATACAGATTCGCAAGACTCTAGTACACACTTGCTCATGACTTGTAGAACCTATGAAACTAGAGCTCTGATGCCAACTTGCCACCACCCAAGATCCGCTAGTCGTGATGGCACCTAACCAAACCCACTAGGTAAGCCAACTAATAACTGCCTAATTCCAATAATAGTAATCAGACAATCAAACAAAGAAATTATATAAATTTTAAACCTTTCCCAAGGACTGGTAGTACAAATCATGAGCTTTTAAGAATAGAATTTACAAAGATGATATGAAGGGCAATCCAACCCTGTGGAGAAATCCATCTCCAGGTATCAAGTACTTCGGACAAATCCATGTCCAGGGAAATCCATCCCTCAATAATATCATTTGCGCTCACTAGGTGTGTACAGACTCCGGAGGGGCTCCTACATCCCAAGCGCCATCATAATCATCAATATAACCGCTGCAGCGTGCAGCCCGATCCCATAATTGTCACTCATAATCAGGCTCTCGACCTCACTCAGTCATCACACTCTCTAGTCTCACCCACAGGTTCACAATGTTATGAAAACAATCCCGGAACAATGATATGGTGTATCAGTAAATAACAATTGATATTGAGATATGATATGAATGCATGAATATGACTGAGTACGAAATATCAATGAAATCAGTGAGATGACAGCTAGCAACGACCACTATGGGTCCTAGCAATATCAGCATAAAGCCTAAACATGATATCTAACATGATTGCCAGCTCAGTTACTTTATCACATGGTGAAAACACAAATATCAACAAAATAGGGCCACTAAATAGTACCATTAAACAACGGAGTCACAAATTCATAGGGTGCACGCCCACACTCCCGTCACCTAGCATGTGCTTCACCTCAACATCAATCACATAACACGTAATTCGGGGTTTTATGCTCTCAACACTAAGTTTAGAAGAGTTACTTACCTCGAACAAGCCAAATTCCAATACCGAGCAAGCCAAGCGATGCTCCAAGAATGCCCTCACGCGCGTAATGACCTCCGAACGGCTCAAAACTATCCAAAAATAATTCAATACTCAAATAATTCTAAATGAACCAATCCCAATCATAAAAGATCAATTCTTGAAACAAAACCTAAAATCGGCTAAAAAGCCCAACCAGAGTCTGCACCTTGAAACCTGACAAAACTCACAAAATTCGACAAATCATTCAACTACGAGTCCAACCATACTAGTTTTACTCGATTCCAACTCCAATTCGATGTTCAAAACTCAAAAATCATATTATGAAACTTTAGGCCAAAACTCCTAATTTCTCTTTAAAATTCAAAAACTAATTGTCAAAAATGAAGATAGATTCATGGAATGTAATCAAAACTGGGTAGAGAACACTTACCCCAATCCTTGTGATGAAATTTGCTTCCAAAATTGCCTCAATCCGAGTCCCAAATCTCAAAATATGAAGAAAGAACCAAAACCATCGATTTTGTAACTCTGCCCAGTACTTCCGCTTCTACAGACACATAAACGCATCTGCAGTGTCGCAGAAGCGACCAAAATTCTGCTTCTGCAGTACAACACTAAAGCTGAGCCTCCGCTTCCGCGGTCCTTTCCTCGCATCTGCACAATCGTACGTGCGGAACAGCCTATCGCACCTGCGCAATCATCCGCTTTGTGCCTAACACCCAGCTTCTGCGACTATGCAGGTGCGGGAGAATCTTCGCACCTGCGAATACAGTTCACCAATGCATACCTCGCTTTTGCGACCAATTGTCCGCATCTGCGTCCATTCTTCCGCAGATGCGGAAACACCAGAACCAGCAGCCTTCAACAATGCAACATGAACTAAAATGATCTGAACCTCGTCTGAAACTCATCCGAGCCACTTGAGACCCCGTCCAAATATACCGACAAGTACCATAACACAACATATACCTACTCGAGGCCTCATAACACACATAAAAGCATCAAAACGACGAAATGCACATCAAATCAAACCTAACAAATTTTGAACTCTTAATTTTCCAAAACTCGCGCCGAAACATATCAGATCATCCCGGAATGAACCCAAATATTGCACACAAGTCCCAAGTGACATGAAAAAGCTATTCCAATTCCCAGAACCACAATCCGAATCCGATATCTTCAAAGTCAAATTCCGGTCAAACTTATGAACTTTCCAAGCCTTCAAATTTCCAACTTTCGCCATTTTGCGCCGAAACCTTTTAGAAACATCCAAATGCAAATATGGGCATACGCCCGAGTCCAAAATCACCATCCGGACCTAGGAACCATCAAAACTCCGTTGCGGGGTCAAATTCTCAAAAAGTCAAACTTGGTCAACTCTTTCAACTCAAAGCCTCAACCATGAAATTCATTCTTCCAAACCGATTCTGAATAACCCGAAAACCAAAACTGACAATTCACATAAGTCATAATACATCACACGGAGCTACTCATGCCCACAAACTACCGAGCAAAGTGTAAATGCTCAAAACGACCGGTCGAGTCGTTACAGTTTCTTTGAGACTTACTACGACACAATACCTTATTGTTAATCAATTTTATTTCTCCAAAATAGTATAATTGGCTCCTCCAGAGCTTTGAATTAACTTTGTATCACCACATATTCATCAACATCCATATGGTGAATATCTCTTTCAAGCAGAAAGTTATACCATTATGGTCATGGTCAAAATCATTATAGGCAAGATATGTTGCTTCTATTACTTTTGCCTTGTAATAATCACAATGACATAATATTTTGGCATAAATCATAATAGGTACGTGATCAATGACTATTCATGCCGTAATAGTGAAATTATTTTCTTATTTCATCTCAAACCTCTTTCTAGAGGTTAGTGTGATATATTCACTACCACTAGCACGTTCATATTCTTCCAAGAGTGAATGTGTATTCATAAATCACATGTTGTCACATTCACATTATGAATGGACCATAATTATCTATATGTGTTTTACAAAATCTCATGTCAAATCGATGATAAACATTACTTTCACAAAGTGAAGGATTATTTTGAGAACCCTTATTGTTCTCATTACCACAGTGATGACGATTATAATTTTGTCTATTGTCACGTTCACATCTATTGATATCTTCACGGTAATAATTTTGTCTTCTTTCAGACTTATTATATATTGCTACCACATTCTCTTAAGAAAATGGGAATGAAGCAAATTCAATGGGACGAGTTTCACTTTCTTGTGCTCATAATCATACATGAATTTGATCATGGCAAGACATAAAAATTTTACCACTTCGGGTGTTTATAATTTTCTCACAAACTCTGTTGGAGTTATAATCAAAATTTATTGTCTTTGCTTGTATTTATTATATAGAATTTCAAAAATTCAAAAGAGAAAAATAAGGTAAAATACTTACCTTAAACCGAGAATTTATCCGTGTAGGAAGTTCATGGAACAATTGACAATCAATATGCTCAATATTATGTATAAGTTGAGCATCATGCACGTATCCCAAAGCCTAGTGACCAAATCAGATGCCTACCATAGGAATATCAATGCATCCACGCAAGAGCCTCACGCAATTCTAATATCCTTCTCTCTGTGGTTGGTTTAATTTCTCAAGCATTAGACAACTAATTAATAGTATATTTACAAATTAAAACAACCGCCCTCTACTCAATTGATTAGAGTCTCATGCTAATAACGTGTTATGAAATAATAAAAGAAGAAAAGAGTATTACAGAGAAAAGTAGAGAGGAGATTTTTACTAATTTGAGATGAATTACAATGAAATATAGAATCACTCTATTTATAGGGAAAGAGTGACTTAGTCACAAAGTAACAAACCCTAAAATATCTCTAAAATATAGTCATTCACCTTAAATACAATTATATTTATAGCAGTATACTAATATTAGTTATCACTTTTCGTTAATTATTAAATTATGAGTAATTTTGTTATAATATATATATGATATAATTATTTTATATATGATGTGATTGTATAATATTTTTGTATAGCTCCTGCCTGCTGGCAGCTACCAAATCTTAGCGGGTCTTTCAGGAAAAGCATTCTATCCCTCAAAATCTCAGCTTTGAGAAATTCCCATGGCTTCTCAAACCCTAATTCTCCGAAATCCAAATCTTCCTTCTCCCATTCACAACAACATCACTATTCTCTCCCCTCCTTCATTCCTTATCTACTCAAAACCCAGAACCATTTCCTTATTCTCACGCCCAAATTCACTCAAAAAATTCACAATTTCCGCATCATCCACAACTGTATCCACAAAGTCAAGTATAGCTTCCCCCTTAATCACTCGCTCAACGCGCACAATTACAACCTTAGCAGCTGTCACTTTAGCAATCTCAAAACTAGTCTTGCAGAAAATCTCCAATTTGGGCATTAATGGATGGGGCCAATCATTGGTCTATTCAGCTGGCCCAATGTTTTTTGCGGCCCTTAAGAATCAGCCCACGACTGGAGCATTGAATACCCCTTTTACTGTGGTTGCAGCTGGAATGGCGAAATGGCTTGATATATACAGTGGAGTTTTAATGGTTAGGGTTTTGCTTAGTTGGTTTCCGAATATACCGTGGGACAGGCAGCCATTATCAGCTATTAGGGACCTTTGTGATCCTTATTTGAATCTTTTCAGGAATATAATACCCCCAATTTTTGATACATTGGATGTGAGTCCTCTTTTGGCTTTTGCAGTGTTGGGTACACTTGGTTCGATTCTTAATAGCAGCAGGGGAGCATACTGAGGCAAATTGGTAATAGCGAATTACAATTATTATCTTTGAGATATTTGATCTTTTAGTACGTGTGTATTAGATTTTGAGAGTGGTAATGTATCATTACAGAAATTTTGGTACAACTCAAATGTTATTTATCTGGATTTATACTTTGAATGAATAGCTAGTTAATGGGTTGAGAATAAAGTGGATGTTTGCCTCTAAAACCTTTTTTTATACTACATTGTGCTAGTAAGACGAGTGATCATGTTCTTGCTGTCTAAATTTATGTTCTTTTATTTGGGGCTAAGGTTCAAAGGCTAATGCTAGTAATGTTATCCTTTGTGGGGATGTCAAAAGGGCTAAGCTAAGGAGGATGAGCAAAGTGAACGGCTTTCTTTGAATATTAGCAAAATCCTCGTGATTAGGAGTGTTGATCAAAGAAAGTACCTATGATCTCATTTCAAGAGATGTTGATTGATCAGAATTAGTGTGTCAAATAGAAATGGAACTTCAAAACCATGCTATCGTGCTCTTCATCAAAAAACCATGCGGTTGTATAGATGTAATGTGAGCTTACATTTGATCAACTCTTGCATCGACAGACATAATCCTATTTATAGCTCCTTTTTATGCACAATTTTCCTTTCAAAGCTCAGTTTGCTCTATATTATTGAATAGATTTTCCATTTGCAAGATTGAGTACAGAATGCAAGAGAGTAGTTGCTTTATTCTATGCCCCTTCATTTCTTTTAATAAATCATTTGGACACACCTCTTGGAGTGCAGCCCTTCCCCGGACCCAGCGTGAAAGCAGGATGCCTTGTACACTAGGTTGCTGTCTAGTTGTCTTACTGTTGTTGATTCGGAGTCATTTATGGTGTTCCTATTTGCAAGGACGTAACGCTTCTCATTCACTGACATTGGGCTGCCTTGATGTGGGCAACTGACACGGATAGTATCATACTAATCATAGCATGCTTACCTGAGGTTTTTTAATTGTGTCCGACTGACTTTGTTTCTTTGTTGCTGCTTGCTGCACTCTTCACTTTCAAGTCCGCAATTATGTGTTAATGCCCTATAGTTACCATTCATTTATCCTGCAAGATGACACACATTCTTATTGTATAGCATGATTTTTTAGAACCGCAATAAGTGTTCTCTACGGTGCTTCCTTGAATACAAACATTTTCATTTGCCGCCATTTGTGATTTTTTCTGGATTCTCATATGTGCTGTGTTCTCTAAATGTAAATAGTTATTGTCTCGTTTTGTGGTAGATTAGTTGCACAGATTTTTACTTATATAAGTTGATATTGTAGACAATTGTATATTACTAGTGTAGTTTACCAGCTATTAAAGGCAACTTACCATTTTTTGCAGGTTACTTATCTAATAGCCTGTTTGGCCATGTTTTTCTTTGGGCCAAAAGTGTTTTTTTCCGAAAGTTGAGGTGTTTGGCCAAATTTTTAGTAGGAAAAAAACACTTTTGAAGAGAAACAGAAGCAGTTTTTGAGAAGTAGAAAAAAGTAGATTCTCTTCAAAAGTACTTTTTTGAGAAGAGTACACTTAGAAGCCATTTTTAAAAGTTTGGTCAAACACTAATTACTGCTCAAAAGTGTTTTTCAAATTAATTAGCCAAACACAAATCGTTTAACACCAAAAACATTTTTTTGAAAAGTGCTTTTGAGAAAAGAACTTCTCAAAATAAGTTGATTTTAGAAACTTGGCCCAACAAGCTATAAGCGTGCTATAGAAAGAAAGTTAATCGTAAATGGCCTTTAGGTGTCCTAACCATATAAAAATTCTTCGACACTGTTAGTGCATGAAAGTTAAACTTTAGTGGCAATATGTTGTGCTTCAGTTATGAGTACCGGGAGGATCAGCAATGAAAACCATAGGAATTGGAAAACAATGCATATCATAGCCTTCTAAAATGTCAGATATAATTTCTTCATTTTATATTTTGAGCACAAAATAAACTTGTTGTGTATTTGGAATCTCAAATAAGGCAGCGTTCACAACGATGAAGTATGCCCCAGTCTGATAGTATGTGTGGCCAAGCTTTTTCTTGATTAAAAGTGCTTTTTTCTTAAAGTTAAGGTGTTTGGCCATGTCTTTTAAGGAAAAAAAGTGATTTTGAGTATGAGCAGAAACATTGTTCGAGAAATAGAAAAAAATAACTTCTCTCCAAAAACTCTTTTTAAAAAAATACTTTTGAGAAAAATATACTTAGAAACACTTTTTAAAAACTTGATCAAACACTAATTGTTGCTCAAAAGTGCTTTCCAAATTAATTAGCTAAATACAAATTATTTTTCAACAAAAATATTTTTTTTTAAAATATTTCTCAAAATAAATAGATTTTAGAAGCTTGGCCAAACAGGCCGTGAAACTGATTATTAGGGTGAATTCAGTCTAAAAATTCTCTTCCTCCGTGCAGATATGAGTGTTACAATCTCTGTGAATCCTCTGATTCTTCTTTTCAACGGTAAATAAAAGAGGCTCCGAGCTTAATCTTGAATTTTATTTTATTTTATTTTAATCCAAGTGCTTGAAGCTTGATCTTGATCTTGACGTACTTTTAATCCAAGGGCTTGCAGCTTGTTCTTGAATTTTCGTCTTGATCTTTTAATCCTTAGAACACTTGAATGCTTGTAGCTTTTAGAGAAATCCGCAGCGTTTGATCCACGAGCTCCCTCTTGCTTCTTGTTATAACTTCTGGTGTCTTTTCTGAGTTATGAAGACCCCTATTTATAGTTGTGGGAGGGAAGAGTTATGATAAGAACAAACTCTTTCCAACCAATCAAATTGAAGTGTGACAAGGCCGCGTTTGATTGGCCAGAACATGTCATTTGCATACGTGGCGCGGTTTCATTGGCCCTTTAATGTGACTTAGCATGCCTTGTCATTTTGACACGTGGCATGATCCCATTGGCTCTTCTGTTTGACTTGGTGCGCCACGTCATTTGACACGTGGCACCAAACTGGGCCTCTAGGAAGATGACATATTGGACCTAATGAAGTGGGCTAATCACTTTAGCCCAACTAAATGGGCTAGCCCAATGGATTAGACTTATTTATTTAATCCACATATTGAACTTATATAATTAATTCAATTATATTATCTCATAATATTTATCTGGACCAATGTATCTTGAATTTTAAAATATAATCCAAATTTTTTTATGGATTTAATTTTAATAAAATTTATATACCTACAAATGCCCCTACTTCAAGACTTGCAAAATATACCCTTTGATAAATTTGGAAGACAAGGATTGAAGTAATATGCCCCTTCCTTCTCGTAAAACTTGCACCAAATCATCTTACAAATACTAAATACTTGAAACACTAAAGTTTCTAATCTTCAGTCATGTGAGATTTGTGATTATCTGCTCATGTTTCCTTTGATTTTGGAAATTGAAAAGAACTCTTATTGTTATTATTATTATTATTTTAGTTGAAAACTACACTTGACATGTTTAGTACAGCTCATGTAATGCCATAAATTGAAATTCAACTCAATTAATAATTAATGCAATTTAGTTGGCCTTAAGAAATTTCCACGTAACTCAATTCCAAGTTATTTCAAGCTTGCTTTACCATGCTAACACTTGTCCAAATCCCTTTAGGAGTTGACCCGAGATATTTATCTTCAACGATTGCTACCGAATCCTTGTTTATAACAAACTCTTACTGTTGCCTTTCAACTATATGAGTCCTTTTCAAAGACATATTGTCGCAACGTCCCACATCGACCATAAACTTTCAGTTATCGCCTTTGGGAATCTATATAAACCCTTTACTCTCATGTAGTTTGATCATTAATCAACAACTTTTGTATATCTCCTAGAGTTTGTCCATAAACGATTAGGAAGCATTAGTGAAGGTAATTTCTTCTTCTTTTCTTGTGCTTTTTTCTTCTTTGATTTATTTTGTTGTCTCTTTTTTTCTTGTTAGAAGTAACTTTGTTAAACTACAAAGTACTTTAAAGGTTCGAGACTAAGACCTTTAAAAGTTTGCGATGAAGACTTTAAAAGCACGCGATGAAGACCTTTAAAAAATTTTCGGCGAAGCCCACAAAAGTCCGCGATGAAGAATTTTAAAAATTCGTGGCGAAGACCCTTAAAAGTTCGCGATGAAGACCTTAAAATTTTGCGGCGAAACCCATAAAAGTCCGCGATGGAAAATTTAAAACTTTGCGATGAATACCTTTAAAATTTGTGGCAAAGACCCATAAAAGTTCGTGCAAAGATCCTTCAAAGCCCGTGGTTTAAGATCTTTAAAAGTTCACAACGAAGACCTTTAAAAGCTTGCGGTAAAGACCTTAAAAATTTGTGGCAAAGGCTCTTAAAAGTTCACGATGAAGATCTTTAAAATTTGCGGCGGCACACCATAAAAGATCGCAATGAAGACCTTAAAAATCCGTGGTAGAAATCTTTAAAAGTCGACAGTGGAAAATCTTTAAAGTTTGCGACGAGCTCCTTCACAAGCACCTTTAAAATTTCGAAACATACGCCTTTTAAAAGTTCGGAACTAAAACCTTAAAAATCTGAATGCCTTTAAAAGTTCGTGACAAACACCTTTAAATGTTTGCAACGAAAAACCTTTAATAGTCCGACACAGACATCCCTTTTTTTTTACGTTTGAGGCGATTTTTTTTTAATCCATGCTCTCTTTCAATATTGTGATTGTTACTCTTCCCTTTTAACCTAAGTACTAACAAATTTTTCTTTTTTATGCAGCTTGAACATGGTTTACTTCAGAGACTCAACATCCTCTTCCTCCACGTCCAAGTACCTTGTAATTTCAGAGCACAAAGATAGTAAAACGGAGACCAGATTACTAGTTGATACACCACTGACCGGCTTATATGCAGCTTCGTGGCCATCCTTGCAAAATCCATTTCGTTTGATAGATTGGACCTTTGAAAAAACCAAACGTAAATTCAAGACATGGACTCTCCGTTCCCCTAATCACAAAGTTTAAAATGTGTCAAGTTCCCTCCCATGCTTAGGACGATGAATCCTCAAAGGAGAAGTAAACTGGAGTGCTTCCTTAACTTTTGGTGGAGAATTTCATTATATCCCCGGCTATTGGGAGTGGACAGAAGATATTCTTAGCAGGAACCATCGAGTATTGAGGGCCACCAATATTTACGATGATGTCTATGCCTCATTGTTTACTTATGATCATTCTACAAGTATCATGCAAGCCTTTTGTGAGGCTTGGTGTCCTCTAACAAACACGTTACTTACCTCAGTTGGAGAGCCATCCATATCCTTTTGGGATTTGTGCACTATTGGGGGTCTGCCTTTAATAAGGTCTCCTTATGAGGAAGTTATTCCAAATACTCGAGAACTTACAGGTTCTTACGACAAGGATAAAATGTTCCTTCCACAAGCCTGTCAGCAATTGTTTGATGCATATCACCAACTCCGAGAGGGAAACGCTAAAAATGATAACGTCCTTGTAAGAAGATGGATCAAGTTTTGGAGAAAAAAGGTTTTAAAGTATGAACAACCTACATCGAGAAAAGAAAAGAAGTCAGCTCGTCCCAAATCAACACACAATCCTACGGGAGCCATAGGTAAAATGGTCAATTGGTCGGAAGTTGAAGATGCATTATTTGTTAAACTTGGTGTAGGAAGTGACAAGAAAGACGAAGTATACTTGGCTGCTTTTTTATCATGTTGGTTATGTGTCTTTGCGCTCCCTACAAAAGAAGACGACTTTATTCGGTCTGAGACTTTCAATATTGCAGGCCTTATAGCGTGTGGGTAAAGAATTAACCTTGCCGTTCCAGTCTTAGCTAGTATTTACAGGGGATTAAACACAATTTCAAATGGCTCACCACTAGATTCTTCTAGAGTTTACTTTCCAATTCATTATGTGTACAGTTGGTTGGCCTGCTACTTCAAGATTCATTTTTCTCTAACGAATAGGTCGGATACTCCTCTGATGGCCATATACTCAGGTGAGGGAACATCGAGATACTTTGGGAATGATGATGCAAGAAAACGTATTCATGGATGAGAAAGTGCCGTATGGACTTCCATAATGCCAAGAAATCCTCAACCGTATTATTATCGTGATGATGGCAACGAGGAAGAGTCCGAGTCAAATTATTTTATGAGTATTCGCTCGAATTAACTTCCTTTGAGAAATGGATCGACCTTCATCGCGGAGCCTTATAGCCCTCGTCGTTTCAGTCGTCAAGTCGATTTTTATCAAGACATCCCCGGTTGCTTGGATCAAGATTTTCGTGAGTGCTCTTTAGACAAAGGATTGGAACTTTTACGCATTTGTGTTTTTTCTAAAAGTAGGTAAAATGCCACATTTCCCCCTGTTATGCCCAAGATGAAGAAGCATGTCTCGTCCGATTATAAGTCTTGGTGGGAAAGAGTGCATGGAAGCTTCCTTGAAAACCACTTGCAATCTTTGGTGAATACCGCTGGGCCAGTTACTACTACGCCTTCAGATATCACGTCTCAAGAGCATAACAGGGAGGGCAAGCCTCCTACTTTAAAATCCAAAGTGGTTGTACCATGCGACGTCAAGGGACCTCCATATAAAGAAGTTCAAAAGAAGGTCCTTGTTCAGACTCATAAATCCAACGAGGGTTCCTTTCCATTAGGTACCATTGTTCCTACCTCCAACAAATGTTCGTCCCAAAACGAGAGTGATAGTAGTCAGGGAGATCAAAACTTCAAGCGAGTGAAGCCATATTCTAACAAACAAGGAGATGCTAATTTGGGTATAGTCGAGATTACTGACAGCATCGGAAGTGCTTCAAGGACTTTGACGGCTATCAAAGAGGTAACAATTAAAACCTTCATATTATTTTATAATATCCAAGTAGTTTAACTGATCATATATCCTTTTTCTATGCAGGCAAATGGTGTTCACATTTCAATGGCGTCCCACCAAAGCAAGCCCCAAGGTAGTAGTGAATCTGTCGCAGAGCCAAACTCGAGGAAATCACTTCCAATAGCTAAGTCAGACCTAGAGGCAACTTCCATTCCTAGTCTTGGAGCGAAATCGGAGCCTAATTTTCACCAACGATCAACACCAAACATGTCTATCTTTGTTGGAAGAAAGGTTGTCTTGAATCTTCACAAAGATTTCATTCTAAATGCCTGGGCTAAAATTCATTCCAAACTCAAGGACCTTACCGCAAACAATGCTTCTTCTCTTCAATTCGAGATCGAAGTAATTCTCGAGGAGATGGACGGAAAGGGTGTGGATATTTTCCCTCTAAAAGGACTATTTACGTCTTTCTTTGAGCTTTCCACATCATATGACCAGGCACGATCAACTCTTTCTGACAAGGTTGTGGATGTTGAAAAATCAGAATCATTTTTAAACGCCAAGGAATAGCTTGATCTTGTCTTGATTGAGAAAGGGGAGAAGGCCGAGAAATTATATGCTGCCAGTCGATCTCTCAAAGAGGCCAAGGAGAAGGTGAAACAGTTAAGAGCTCTTCGAGGTGTTGCCAAGAAAGAGGTTGAAGAGATTGAATCTAGAGTCTTATCTGCTGAAGAGGAGTACCGTAGATGTTCTGATGTTTCCTTGGCAACTGCTGATGACTTGGCCGACGTGGAGATGAAGAAACAACACCTAAAGGCAACTCTTATAGACTTGGTCAATTACAATTTGTGTTTAGATTAGTCAATATAGAGTGTTTTATCCGCCTTTTTTTTGCGCATTTGATTAACTAGCAGCTTTTCTTAGGAATGAAAACTCTATCTATTTTATTTTATATCACGCGTTTTCATTAATGCCCCTTCTTCCTTTGCGGTTCAATATTAATAGTTCTTTGCTTATTATGATGTGTTGATACCCCCATGATGGAACTTAGATTCTTTTTGATTTTTTTCTTTTAAATGTCGTTGGCGTTCATGTCTTGAATTTCTCTATATTTGGAAATACATCCTCCTTCTTTGAGGATAATACTGTTCATCATCTTTGCACCTTTTGTGGTGGGAGATATATTTATCAATGTGAGAACGTTAACAATATGAGTCATTTAGTTTTGTTTTATAAACTAGACTTTAAAATTCGAGACATATCCAAAATTCGGAATCAAACACGTTCAGAATCGCCGCAGGTAATATTTTGAAACCAACTTTAGATTCCACCACGTTAAAAATTTCAGATTTATGCAGCCTCACTAAAAAAATTTATATCTTGGTGTATGAATGTCGAAATCATAAACCGCTTGATTTTATGAAAAATAAAATTCGAGATCTAGTACATATCCAAAAATTGGAATCAAATAATTTGAGAATCGTCCCAGATATAATTTTGAATCAAACATTAAATTTCGACACGTGGATAGTTTCAGATTTGCGCAGCTTCACCAAAACTATCATATCTTGATGTAACAATATCGAAATCACGAACCGTTTAATTTTATGAAAACTAGACTTCAAGATATAAGACATATCTAAAATTTGGAATCAAAAACTTTGAGAATAGTCCCATATATCATTTTGAATATAACTTTAAATTCTGTCACGTCGACAATTTCGGATTTGCACAACTTCACCAAAATATTTGTATCTTGATGTAGGAATGTCGAAATCAGAACGTTTGATCCATTGGAAACTTAACTTCCAAATCTATAACATATACAAAATGCAAAATTTAATGCCTTAAGGATAGTTTCAGATGATATTCCAAAGTCGACCTCGGTTTCTAATATGCCGACAGTTCAAAATTAGCGCGTCTTCACCAAAATTTTGTATCTTGGTGTGGAAGCCTAGAGGTTGTAAGACCTTTTTAATTGTCAAAAATTGAATTTTAAGAGCTTCATTCTCACCAAATATCTTGGTTTCAAATCTCGCTAAATTTTGAAACGTCGTGAAGGCTCACCAAATAAACTTGAAGGTTTGGCGAACGTGAGGGCATAACGGATCCCCGGACTTCAATGCAAATGCTTGACAACACCCCTAAAAAACATTAATCATTTTATTGTAGGAACATGAAATTTACCATAGCGGCTTGCCCCCTTCAAAATCAGATGGGATCTAAAGTTTAACAGAAGAATGGTATCCCAGCTCGATTTTCAAATACTGATTGAATGAATGAAATTCCATTATACTTCATTTGGACAACGATCAGGGGATTATGTATCTTTCGAAATTATGCAATTGAACTCATAAATGAAACTCTAAGCTTCCTACGTACCTCGGTGAAGAGGATCAATTCATACCATAGTTCAGAATGGGTATAATTTTTTATTTTTTTTTTTATTTTTATTTTTTTTTATGTCCTAACTTTTGCCTAGGCCGCCTCTTTCGAGGTTTTCAACTTAGCGGACATTTTTTTTTATTTCCTAACTTTTTCTTAGGCCGCCTCTTTCGAGGTTTTCAACCTAGCGGACATTTTTTTTTTTATGTCCTAACTTTTGCCTAGGCCGCCTCTTTCGAGGTTTTCAACCTAGCGGACCTTCCTTTTTTTATGTCCTAACTTTTGCCTAGGCCGCCTCTTTCGAGGTTTTCAACCTAGCGGACCTTCCTTTTTTTTTATGTCCTAACTTTTTCCTAGGCCGCCTCTTTCAAGATTTTCAACCTAGCGGACCCCTTTTTTTTTGGGTGGGCCGTACACAATTTAGACTCATGGGGGTCACGAGTGTAGGAACATGCAGTTTAGGCTCATGCGTCAAGGAGCATGGCACTTCAAGGATAATACTTCTTCAAAAACTTGCCATTGATAGGGCCGATTCTCATGCCATCTGCATTAACCAGCTTGTAAGCCCCACTTGAATAAGCTTCTTGCACAACATATGGCCCATCCCATTTTGAAGTGAACTTCCCTACAGGTTTATGGGAAGTAATAATGGGTCTTCTTATGGCAAGGACTTGATCTCCTACTTGAAAGGATCTCGGGCGAACTTTCTTATTGAAGGTGCGAGACAATCAAGCTTGATAGCATTCAAGACTCTGTTGAGCTTCCAACCTCTTCTCATCAAGAGCCTCCAACTCTACTAATCGAAGTCGATAATTTTCTTCGTTAGTGATCCCTTCTTGAATAGCCATTCGTAATGAAGGTATTTGACGCTCAAGTGGCAAGACAACTTCAATTCCATAAATAAGTGCATAAGGGGTCGCTTGTGTTGGCATGCAGTGAGTTGTCTTATGTGCCCACAGAGCTTCCTCCATACAGCCATGCCAATCCCGTTTGGATTTGGAAACGACTTTCTTTAATAAGTTGCAGTGTCTTGTTGAATGCCTCAGCTAGACCATTGGCGGCAGCATCATACATAAAAGAGTTACGTTGCTTGAAGCCAAAGAGTTCACAAATCTTGTTCATCAAACTATTGTCGAACGACTTCCTATTATCCGTTATTATGTAACGAGGAATGCCAAAGTGATAGATAATATTTACTCGGATAAAACTTGCAACATTTTCCTTCTTCACCTCCTTAAGAGCAACAACTTCAGCCCATTTTGAGAAGTAGTCAGTTGCAACCAAGATGTATAGGTGCCCCTAGAGAACTTTGGCAGTGGTTCAACAACATCCAATCCCCAAGCGCCAAACGGCCAGGATGCAACAGTCGGGTGCAACACTTCAGGAGGTTGATGAATAAAATTCGCATGGAATTGACAAGCCTTGCATCTTCGAGCGTAGTCCAAGCAATCTTTTACCATCGTTGGCCAATAATATCCCATCCTTTTTATATGGAAGTGGAGCTTTGGTCCAGACTGGTGTGATCTACATACTCCAGAATGTGCCTCTTGAAAAGCTTGGAGTGCTTCTTCTTCCCCTAAGCATCGCAAGAGTACTCACTCGAATGACCTTCTGTATAAAGTATCTTTGTAGTAAATGAAGCAAGGTGCACGACGATGGATTTCAGTCCTTCTCCTCCGATTTTCTAGAAGTATCCCATAGCATAAGTAGTCGATAATGGGTTGTCGCCATTGTTCTTCTCAACTTCAGAAATAGCGACAAGATGCTTGAGTTCATTTTCTTCACCTTCAGCCTCATTTGGCAACAATACTACCCATTTTTGGCCGACAGTAACTAGTGCTTGATCAGGCAGGGTTAATGATGAAGCTAGGGCAGCTAAATCATCAGCCTTCTTATTTTCTTTCCTTGGCACATGATAAATAGTCACATCACCGAGACACCCCATTAACTTTTTTGCATAATCATGATAGGGGCGTAGTTCAGGCTTCTTGACCTCGTAACTACCCAGAAGCTGATTGACCACTAACTGAGAGTCACCAAAGACTTGCAATTGCAACTGCTTCATTTCGACAACCATCTCAAGCTCAAGTATTAGTGCTTGATACTTGGCAACGTTGTTAGAGCAGAATTGCTTCAACGTAAAAGAGTAGGGTAGAACTTCACCTTGAGAAGTGACAAATACTACGCCAGCACCAGCTCCTCCGTGATGTGCAGCACCATCAAAGTACATCTTCCACGGAGGATGAACTTCAATGACCATGGCGTCCTCATCAGGTAGTTCGTCAGTGAGCTTCCAATCATCAGGTATAGGGTGATCTGCCAAGAAGCCTTGCTAACGCTTGTCCTTTTATAGCCTTTTGTGGGATGTACATGATTTCAAATTGTTGAAACTGGAGGTACCACCTTGCTAGTCGATCACTAAACAGGTTTTGACATCACGAACTTGATGGGTTTTGCTCTAGAAACCAAACGAACGACATGAGCTTGAAAGTAATGCTTCAACTTTTGGATTGAGAAGACTAGCGCCAGACATAACTTTTCAATTGGCGAATAATTCAACTCATTTGGTGTCATCATCCTTCACTATTTTCTTGGGCCAACAGCGCTCCAACAGATCTTTCTTGTGCCTAAATGTATAGTATCAACGGCTTTCCAAGTATAGGGGCTGCCAAAACTGGAGGCTTCATCAGGTAGGATTTAATGCTCTCAAAGGCATTGCTACACGCTTGGTCCCATTTGAAAGGGACACCTTTCTTCATAATGCGGCTGAATAGTTGGCACCTCCCAGCTAGGTTTGAGATGAATCTCCTAAGGTATGCTAGCTTTCCTTGCAGACTTTTCAATTCATGAATATTGCGGGGCTCACGCATTTTCAAGATTGCATCTACTTTAGCTTGATCTATTTCAATCCCTCGATGTCGGACAATGAAACCCAGGAACTTTCCGGAGGTAACTCCAAAGGCGCATTTTAATGGATTCATCATAAGTTGGTATCTTCGGAGCAACTCAAACTCCATTCTCAGGTCTTTCAAGTGGTCGATTTTCTTTCATGATTTCACCACCAAGTCATCAACATAAAATTCGACATTCTTGTGGAGAAGGTCATCAAAAATATTCTGCATAGCTCTTTGGTATGTAGCATCAGCGTTCTTCAAGCCAAAAGGCATTACCTTGTAGCAATAAATACCCCTGGGGGTACGAAATGCAGTATGCTCTTCATCTTTTGGCGCCATGCGAATTTGGTTATAGCCTGATGAACCGTCCATAAATGACATTGCCTCGTACCCAGTAGTATCTTCAATCATCAGTTCTGAAATGGGAAACGGGAACTCATCTTTCGGACATGCATCGTTAAGATCCCTAAAGTCAACGCACACTCGAATCTAGCCATTTTTTTCCTTACAGGGACAATACTTGAAACCCATGTTGGGTATTTAACTTCACGAATAAAGCCAGCTTCGATGAGTTTGTTAACTTCGGTTTCAATCAAGGGAACCAAGTCCGGCCTAAAACGCCTTTGAGCTTGCTTAACAGGACGAGCGCCATTCTTGACCGCAAGGTGATGGACTGCCACTTTAGGGTCCAAGCCAGGAATTTCTTTGTAACTCCAAGCAAAGACATCCCTAAACTCCTTGAGTAATTCAATATAAGTGCTTTCTTCGTCAATTTATAGTAAAGCACTTAGGTAGGTGGGTCTTGGTTCTTCATTAGTACCAAGGTTAACTTCTTTTAAGGCATAAACCGTTGCCTTCACCCCTTCTTCAAGTTTCAGGGGAGCATCTTTTGCATCTTCATCTTCTTGAGGGTCTCCATCATTGAAGTATATGTGATAACATGGTGAAACATCCTCCAATTCTGCATTATCCTCCATTGAAGATGGAACACCGTTCTCGCTTTGTATAGTGACATGATACGAAGAACCAACACTTTCTTTGTCGTCGTCATGTTCTTTAGTGTAGACCACAATGTATGGCTTCACCTTCAGTACTTCATCACACGAAACCATGACTTTTGTTTGTCGCTTCATTCTAGAAGGAACCAAACTTTGGAAATTTTTAGAGATCTTCTGAATTTTGGGCGAAGCGGGTGTCTTGTATTTCGATAATTTCTCTGGAACTTATTCCCCTTCTTTAATGGACCCAATCTCTCAAATACGGAAGTTCTCATAGTTGATTTTCCAAGTCGGTAAAAAATGGAAGGCCTGTTAGAAGTGGCAAATTAATTTTCTACAGTGATATAATTGTTACTCGCCCTTATTATTGAGATGCGCACTGGTGACAGTTGCTTGTATCCCAAACCTTCATGTGGTTGCCTCATTGCATCTTCTGATGGGAGCTTCTCTAACTTTGACGGCTCATTGGGATTGTATCCAGCCTTTGCAAATAGTTTGTAAGTGTTAGGATCAAAACCTTCATCTGTCCGCTTTGTAGGGAGTGCCACTTTCTGCAGAGGATTTTGGGCTACAAATCCTGCAAGCGGTTTGAGAACAACTTTACTGCCTCAATTCATTTTACTGGAAGAGTTAACTCCTTTAGCGTGTTGGTTTGGGGATTAGATGATTCACTCTCGTCTTTCTTCCTTTTAGGGACATATTGGAGCTTAGGACTTACTTTATTGCCATAAGATGCAATATCCCCTCTATAAGATCTATTCACGTTGGGTTGTACCTCCTCAGTAACAACTTTGACATTACCAATAGTCACCTCATCTCTTTTAGTTGTGGGCTCGTCATTATTGCTTTTCATGCCATCATCAACTTTTAGCTCCTTCACAATGTGGTTCTTCAAATAGAACTTTGCATCGGCGAAATGTGACTCTGCCTTGGTGAATAGCGCATCATCGACAACTATATTCTTCTCGACTTCACCCTCGTAGTATTTTAAACATTGATGGTAGGTAGATGGAACTACTTTATTGTGAACAACTAATTTTTGACCACACCCAAATTCTATACTATTTTGCTGTAAATATTAATTTTAGGTCTAGTCTTAATATTTTAAATTTTTATCTTACTCTTAATAGGTTTTATTTAAGAAAATTAAAAACAACAAAAATATTCACATTCTTAGAATATAAGATTTGTTCCTATGTTTAAATAGAAGAATATATATATATATATATATATATATATAT